>CM075979.1:5119971-5222915 GCA_038087875.1 Malacoraja senta
ACATAGTCAGGACAAATTACCATTTTATTTTACCAAAGCCAATTAACCTACAAATCTGCATGTTTTTGGAGTGTGGGAGGAAACCGGAGCACCCGAAGAAACCCCACAAGGGCCACGGGGAGAACGTACAAACTCCTTACAAACAGCACTTGTAGTCAGGATCGAACCCTGGTCTCCGATGCTGCGAGGCGGCAACTCGACCGCTGCGCCCGTTTCAAATTCTTTTCAAAAAATTATTCTCATTTCAAAATTTTCCTTGTCTCCCCCAAGCCCCCCCCCCCCCCCCCAAAAAAAATCATCTCCTCTTTGGAGAATGGCAGCATATGTTTCAGTACATTTGTAATGCACCATTTACTCTGGGTAAATGGCCCTTGGTAATTGCTGTCCAACTGCAAGCCCAGATGGCCTACTGAAGCAGTGCGGGTGGATAGAGGAGGGGCAGAGGACATCCCAGATGGGCCAGTCTGGTCCCCACTCGAGTGCCGCACTTCTGTGCCGACAGTAAAGGTTGCAGGATCACAATCACGAGTGGGAATCCTACCAATTCCACCACCCTTCACCTCTCAAACAATCCAGCCAAAGCTAATAACTGCAACCCCCCCCCCCCCCCCGCTACTCTGCCAGCTGAGATCAATGAAGCCAGCGCAGAGAACGCTGTGAAGCAAGAGCCCGTTTGACTCGGCACTGACTGCGCTGCAATGCATTTGCTCCTCAACACATCAACTATTTGTATCTCTGTGTGTCTCTCTGTGTGTGTTTCTGTGTGTGTGTGTGTGTGTGTGTGTCTGTGTGTCTGTGTGTCTGTGTGTCTGTGTGTCTGTGTGTCTGTGTGTCTGTGTGTCTGTGTGTCTGTGTGTCTGTGTGTCTGTGTGTGTGTGTTGTGTGTGTGTGTGTGTGGTGTGTGTGTGTGTGTGTGTGTGTGTATCTGTTTGTCTGGGTGTCTGTGTGTGTGTGTGTGTGTGTGTGTGTGTGTGTGTGTCCTGTGTGTGTGCCGCGTGCGAGTGCGTGTGCGTGCGTGTGCGTGTGTTTGTCTGTGTGGGTGGGTGCACACGAGCGCACGGATATGTCTACACACACAGAACTTTCTTCTAATTTAATATATTGATTCCAGTGTACTATGTTTACACATTCTGTTGTGTTGCTGCAAGTAAGAATGTCATTGTCTATCTGGGACACACGACAATAAAACACTCTTGACTCCACTTCACCTTAAATAAATGACAAATCTGCTGTTTTATATTTCATTAACAATTACTTTTCACACACACAGGTGGGTGATCCACTTCCTCATTTCGGACTGACCGATAATCTTTCTCCTCTTTCCTTCCTGTGATAACACACTGAACACCGTCAGCGATGATTGCGCTGAACATCTTTGCTCAGACAAACCTTGGCCGACTGGATCTCCCGGTTGACAAATACCAACTCCCCTTCGAATTCCCACACTGACCTTTCTGTCCTGGGCCTCCTCTACTGTC
The DNA here is from genome assembly GCA_038087875.1 of Malacoraja senta. NCBI lineage: Eukaryota > Metazoa > Chordata > Chondrichthyes > Rajiformes > Rajidae > Malacoraja > Malacoraja senta. The sequence goes on from CM075979.1 coordinate 5,121,450, forward strand.
AGAGTGAGGCCAAACACAAATTGGAGGAACAGCATCTCATATTTCGCTTTTGCAGTTTACAGCCCAACGGTATGAATATTGATTCCTCTAACTTGAAGTAACCCTTGTGTCCCCTCTCTCTCCATCTCTCCCACCCTAGTTGTCAGACTCGTATTACTGTCATCCTACTGATTTTCACCGTTATTGCCTTCCCAGAGGCCAACAATGGACCATTGTGAGTTCTATCTCTCCTGGATCATCATCTGTTGCTTTTTGCAAATCTTTCATTCATTTGTTCTACAGTATGTCCCCTTCTATAATCTATCATTTCCCTCTCCCCTGACTCAGTCTGAAGAAGGGTCTCGACCCGAAACGTCACATCTTTCACAGACTCACAGAGAGTTGTGAGTCTGTGGAATTCTCTGCCTCAGAAGGCGGTGAGGGCCAGTTCTCTGGATACTTTCAAGAGAGAGTTAGATAGGGCTCTTAAAGATAGCGGAGTCAGGGGATATGGGGAGAAGGCAGGAACGGGGTACTGATTGTGGATGATCAGCCATGATCACATTGAATTGCGGTGCTGGCTCGAAGGGCCGAATGGCCTACTCCTGCACCTATTGTCACATATTCCTTTTCTCCAGAGATGCCGCCTGACCCACTGAGTTACTCCAGATTTCGTGTCTTTCTTCGGTGCAAACCAGCATCTGCAGTTCCTTCCGACACAAAAATATTGACAGTGGTCTTTAAAGTGAAGCAGTTTCATGTGAGCAGCAGGAGTGGGTTTAAGGCTCAGGTTCGGGGGAGAGGAGAAAAGAAGAATCAGACCCAAGTACAAACCAGTGACCTTTGCTGGAGATCTTTATGTACAGGGACACTGACGTTACCCCCCTCTGGCATGCTCTGTGTGTGTGTCAGTGTTCTCCCTGCCAAAGTTCACCTGAACAATAACAACTGAAGCACAACGCTGGCTTCATTCATTATCAGTGGATTGCATGTGGGGACTTCTGCGGCAGAGACCACTGCAAAATATGTACTTCACTTCTCCTCAACTATTTCCCCAGTTTCATGCTCTTAAGGGCCTATGTTCCCCTGGACATCTCCAATACAGCATATAGATTGGGACAATGGCTAACCTGTTCTCTTTAATATTCCCTATTCTGAAGAAAAAGGGGCATATATGGTTCATAGGTGATAGGAGGCAGAATTAGGCCATTCGGCCCATCATGTCTACTCCAGCATTCAATCATGTGATAGGGGCAGAATTAGGCCACACAGCCCATCGAGACTACTACGCCATTCAATCATGCTAATCAATCTCTCCCTCTTAACCCCATTCTCCTGCCTTCCCCCCACCCCCCCCCCCCCCATAACCCCTGACACCTGTATTAATCAGAATCTATCTATCTATCTCAACCTTATCTGGTGTCAAGGCCAATATTCATCCCTTGCTCACCAATACTATTAAACCGTCCCTGCTGTCATTATTACATGGCTGTTGTGGAAGCTTTCTGTGAATAATAGTCGACTGCCAAAGTAGTCACGGTTGGCACAGCTGGTAGAGTTGCTGCCTTGCAGCGAATGCAGTGTCCAAGACCCGGGTTCGATCCCGACTACCGGGTGCTGTCCGTACGGAGTTTGTACGTTCTCCCCCGTGACCTGCGCGGGTTTTCTCCGAGATCGTCGGTTTCCTCCCTCCCACACTCCAAAGACGTGCAGGTTTGAGGGATAACTGGCTTGGTGTAAATGTAAAAATTGTCCCTAGTGTGTGTAGGATAGTGTTAATGTGCGGGGATCGCTGGTTGGTGCGGACCCGGTGGGCCGAAGGGCCTGTTTCTGCGTTGTATCTCTAAACTAAACCAAACCCCAAAACTGACGCACTCCAAACAGACTTGAAGTAATTTAGATTAGTTTAGTGCTCCAGCACAGATAAGGGCCCACTGGCCCATTGAGTCTGTGTTGACCACCGATCCCCGTACACTGCCGCTATCCTACACGCGAGGGACAATTTACAATTTTTACAGCAGCCAATTAATCTACAAACCTGCACGTCTTCAGAGTGTGGGAGGAAACCGGAGATCCCGGTGAAAACCCATGTTTGTACAAGTCCCTTCATAAAAAACAAAGCTTTGAAAAACTCACAATGATAGACACAAAGTGCTGGAGTATCTCAACGGGTCAGCCAGCGTTTCTGGAGAAAAAAAGGATGTGCGATATTTCGGGTTGGGATTCTTCTTCAGACAATATGAAGAAGAAAGGTCTCGACCCGAAACGTCACCCACCGTTTTTTTCCCAGAGATGTTGCCTGACCCGCTGAGTTACTCCAGATTTTTGTGTCTATCTTTGGTATAAACCAGCATCTGCAGTTCTTTTTTTCTACATTTGAAAAACTCACCACCCCTTCAGTTGCAACAGGGAAGGTCATTACGACACGTTGCCCCAGTAGAGGGGACGTATTTAAAAAAAAACTAAAATTCAAACCAAAACCCCATGTCAAGTTTCAAAATGACAATCTATTTTTCACCTTCACAGAAGCAGAAGGACCTGCTGCTCTGTGTGTGTTTTATTTAAGTCTTCAAATTGTCATCAGGGTTGGATGATCAGCTGGCAGGAGGCATCATTTAAACCGGACAAGATGGACATCAGTCTTTCATGCTCCCCAGAGGCCGTTCCTCATTCTCCCCGTGTCACACCAACCAGATGCCCACAAAATATCTGATCAACCGTCAAGAAGGATTCATATTCTCTCCTCTCGCTCACATGCAGACACACACACTACGTATCACAGGGAGACAGAGAGAGAGAGAGACAGACAGAGAGACAGGCAGAGAGACAGACAGACAGAGACAGCGAGACAGCGAGACGGAGAGAGAGACGGAGAGAGAGACGGAGAGAGAGACGGAGAGAGAGACGGGAGATGAGAGACGAGAGAGAGACGGAGAGAGAGACGGAGAGAGAGACGGAGAGAGAGACGGAGAGAGAGACGGAGAGAGAGACGGAGAGAGAGACGGAGAGAGAGACGGAGAGAGAGACGGAGGAGAGAGAGACGGAGAGAGAGACGGAGAGAGAGACGGAGAGAGAGACAGAGAGAGAGACAGAGAGAGAGACAGAGAGAGAGACAGAGAGAGAGAGACAGAGAGAGAGACAGAGAGAGAGACAGAGAGAGAGAGAGAGAGAGAGAGAGAGAGAGAGAGAGAGAGAGAGAGAGAGAGAGAGAGAGAGAGAGAGAGAGAGAGAGAGAGAGAGAGAGAGAGAGACAACGAGAGAGAGACAAACACACACACACACACACACACACACACACACACACACAGTGATAAAACCCTGGGATGTTTCAGCTGCCGGGAGCTGTTTTGCTACTGCTGCCGACTGACAATTTTTTTTGGACTTCTAACGAAACATCAAGCAGGCCAAGAGGGAAGAAGCTCTTTGTAACCTTGAGCCTTGTTTCATTAACAGCACATAACACCACATGACACACCAGTAACAAACGTCCCGATCTTGCTGCCCATGATATCCAGAGAGGAAAATTGAACCTATTTTGAGAAAGACCCAAAGAGTTCTTGAGATTGACATCAAAGAAACAAATAATAATTGCCTTCACTGTCCTGTCACTTCAACAGAATTCACTGAAGGTTTTAGTACTTTGCATTCCACTACTGTGTACAAAAATACAAGCCAGAAACAAGGCAACGATTGCCTTTATTTCTAGAAAATGTGAAAAAAAATCCTTACGTATCCGTGAATGCTTTGCTCAGACCACTGAAAATACCTGAAAAGCTCGATATAGTGGTGAAGAAGGCAGATAGATAGCACACTTGTCTTTGAAGAAGCCAATAGTTGAGGGATCAATGCAGAAACAAGGAACTGCAGATGCTGGTTTACCAAAATAAATGACAAAGTGCTGGAGTAACTCTGAAGGAGGATCACAATAATAAGGGGTGAAGCCATTTAGAACGGAGACGAGGAAACCCGTTTTCACACAGAGAGTTGTGAGTCTGTGGAATTCTCTGCCTCAGAGGGCGGTGGAGGCCGGTTCTCTGGATACTTTCAAAAGAGACCTAGATAGGGCTCTTAAAAATAGCGGAGTCAGGGGATATGGGGATAAGGCAGAAACGGGGTACTGATTGGGGATGATCAGCCATGATCACATTGAATGGCGGTGCTGGCTCGAAGGGCCAAATGGCCTATTCCTGCACCTATTGTCTATTGAAATGTCGCTTATCCAATGTTCTCCAGAGATGCTGCCTGACCAGATGAGACTCCAGCACTTTGTGTATTTTTTTAAGCTAAGAATCATATTGAAACTTTCCTTTCAGTTCTGCACATGTCCTTCCTCCCATCCCCACCGTGCTCCATCATAGTTTAGTTTAGAGATACAGCTCGCAAACATGCCCTTTCGGCCCACCGGTCCGCGCCGACCAGTGATCCCCGCATATTAACACTATCCTACACCCACGAGGGACAATTTTTACATTTACCAAGCCAATTTACCTACAAACCTGTACATCTTTGGAGTGTGGGAGGAAGCCATGGGTGCTGTCGGTACGGAGTTTGTACGTTCTCCCTGTGACCTGCATGGGTGTTCCCCGGGTGCTCCGGTTTCCTCCCACACTCTTAAGGGCTGTCGCACTGCGGCAACCTAATTGGCAAGTTTAGAAGAGTTTAGGAAAGTTTGAAAAAGTGACATGTTGAAGACCTCTTTCGACTATGTTGAAGACTAGCTTCGATTAGCTTCGGGAAAATTGGACACCGAATAGTGGAGAGTGAGGACGACCTCCTTCGACCTCCCTTCGACTATGTTGAAGACTATCTACGACTACCTTCGAGTACCTTCGACCACCTCCGACTACCCTCGATTACCTACGACTAACATGCCGACCTACTACGACCTGCTTCGACTAAACCTACGAGTAAAAAAATTTTTTACTCGCGGGCATTTTTCAGCATGTTGAAAAATCCGTCACAACCTAGCTGAGGCCTCGAGTTCGCTGGGACTACTCTCGAGCATGAAGGAGAGTTACAAAGACCTCCTAGGACCTCATGCCGACCATGCTGCGAGTATGAGTCGAGGGCAAACTCTTCTAAACTCGCCAATTAGGTCACCGCAGTGGGACAGCCCTTTAAAGACATACATGTTTGTAGGATAATTGTCTTCTGTAAAATTGTAAAACGTCCGCAGTGTGCGGGATAGCGTTAGTGTGCGGGCGATAGCTGGTCGGCGTGGGCTCAGTGGGCTGAAGGACCTATTTCCACGCTGTATCTCCAAAATCTCTAAAACAAATTGTAATGACGCCATATTCAAAGCTCCTTCATGGCAAGAGATCACCAGATGGATGGAGATGAAGGATCGACAATGTTCACAAGGCTCGCCTGAAGAAGTGTTACATTAAGAGGGGGAGTGGGGGGGAGGGGAGAAACCCAGAGGTAGAAAAAATCCAGACTAAATCAGGGCCAGCAACAGATGACCAAGGAAGAGTGGAGCCCATTATGGCCCACAACCTCCAGAGATATTGTCTGACTCACTAAATTAATCCAGCCTTTTTTTCCCCTCTATCCCCAGCGCTTGCCAAAGGAGATGTAATTGCACTGAGCTAATTAATTGAAAAGTAGAATGAACTAAAAATGAAACATGGCGATAAAGACAGAATTTAATTAATGATCAATGCATCCATGCAACCTCACAGCGGTTTGCCTTGCGACAAGCTAATTCATCCTTAGCCAGGCTTCTGTTGTACCATGGGCTATCGGCATCACACCGTCACCATCAGCTACCACCCAGCAGTGCTGCCTTAATCCTCACTTCCTACCACACAGTGCGAAATCCTTTCTAAAGCCACGCCAACAGCAGGAAGACAGAATATGCAAACTCGCTCTGTTCTCATCAAAGTTCAAACTTACTTTGCACCCTGGACAGCCAGTCTCAGCGTGTTTCAAAGAAATGTTAACAACAAAAGTTGGGTGTTTTCATATCGATTCACCTAACTTAAAAGTTACGAGTTCCTAAAGACAACTTCACAAAAACAATTTAAAACCAAAGCTTTCCTATGGTTAGTTTAGTTTAGAGATACAGCGCAGAAACAGGCCCTTCAGCCCACTGAGTTTGCTCTGTCCCAGCGACCCCACTACTCTAACACTATCCTTCACACTCTAGGGACAATTTACCAATTTTACCGAAGCCAATTAACCTACAAACCTGCATGTCTTTTGGACTGTGGGAGGAAACCGAGCTCCCAGAGAAAACCCACGTGGGTCACGAGGAGAACGTACAAACTCCGTACAGACAGCACCCGTAGTCAGGATCGAACCGGTGTCTCTGGCGCTGTGAGGCAGCAACTCTACCGCTGCAACCACCCGCCGCTAATGCAAGTGGAGGCAAATCCGATGGCTTAATTTAAAGCCAAATATTAGAATCAGAGTCGTGCAGCACGGAAACAGGTCGTTCAGCCCAACTTGCCCATGAAGCCCCACCTATACTTGTCCCACCATGTCTCATCAGACCTCAGTCTGAACAAGGGTCCCGTCCAAAAATGTCGCCTAACCAGGTTTTCCCGGAGACACTGACTGACCCGCTGAGTTACTCCAGCACTGTGTCTCAAACTTCACTGTACCTTGGTAAGTGTGACAAAAAAGTGCCATTGTACACCAGAAACCTTCTTGGCCCTACACTCATCCCTGGAACACCAGGGTAACAACTATGTTCAACACGTGTAAGAAGGAACGGCAGATGCTGTTCGTAAAGCCACACTCTTTAGCAACTGGTGCAGACAATTTACACAGCTTCTGTCTCAACAAGAACAGAACCTGAGATCAGGATCAAGTCAAGAGTCAAAAGTGTTTTATTGTCATTTGTCCCAGATTGAACAATGACATTCTTACTTGCAGCATCGCAACAGAATGTGTAAACATAGCAGTGTAAACAATGTAAACGAGAAAAAAAAATTCAGTGCATGTATAAATACACATTTACATACATATATATATATACACACACACACACATATACACACATATACACACATACTCATATATATATATATATATATATATATATATATATATATATATATATATATATATATATATATATATATATATATACACATACACACATATATATACACATATACGCACACACTCGTATACATATATATATATACATATATACATATATACATATATACATATACATATATACATATATACATATATACATATATACATATATACATATATACATATATACACATATATATATATATACACATATATATATACACACATATATATATACACACACACACACACACACTCATATACACATAGATAGATAGATATATACTGTATATATACACACACACACATTTACATATATATATATATATATATATATACACACACATATACACACTCATATACACACACATGCTCATATATATATATATATATATATATATACATACACACACACACACATATATATATATATATATATACACATATACGCACACTCATATACATATATATATACACACACACTCATATACACATAGATAGATATAGATAGATATATATAGATATAGCTATAGATATATACTGTATATACACACACACACATTTACATACGTGCACAAAAAACCAACAAACAATAATAGTGCATGAATAGTTTATGTAGTCAGAGCTCATTGGAGGTTGTTGTATTTAATAGCCTGATGGCTGTTGGGAAGAAACTGTTCCTGAATCTGGATGTGAGAGTTTTCAGGGTCCAGTACCTTCTTCCTGATGGCAGGGGTGAAATTAGAGTGTGGCCAGGGTGGTGTGGGTCTCTGATGATGCTGGCTGCCTTTTGACTCCCGTACATCCCTTTGATGGTGGGGAGGTCAGAACCAGTGATGGACCGGGATAATGTTGACAACCTGAGTCTCTGGCGCTGTGAGGTGGCAGTGCTCCCAGCTGCACTCCTGTACCACCCCTCTCCTCCCTCGGGAAGTGAACGATAGGATATTGATCCCTCTGGAGGTGTCGTGGGCCTATCAACCAAACACCAAGGAAGGAGGGTGCCCACCTGATGACCTCAATGAAGTCTGTACCCCTACCCCCCACTCAAGATATTAAGAAGGTGCCAATTATAGTCGGGATTGCAATATCAAGTCCTATAAGCTCAACTAAGGTGTTGACGGGAATGTGGGGAGAATAAATTGGATCAGTGTAGGATTAAAGCCCTGTCCCATGGTACGAGTTCATTCCAAGAGCTCTCCCGAGTTTAAAAAAAATCAAACTCGTGGTAAGCACGGAGAATGAACGTAGCGGGTACGTCGGAGCTCGGGGACGTCTCTTAGCGCTAACGGCAGGTACTCGAGAAGACTCGCTAACGGCAGGTAAGCACGGGAAGACTCGTGAAGAATTTTCAACACGATGAAAAATGTCCACGAGAGCCCCAAGTACCGACGAGTGGCCATTACCGTAAATCTCCCAGTTCGAATTAGGGCAAACTCGGGAGAGCTCTTGGAATGAACTCGTACCGTGGGACAGGGGTTTCAGTTAAATGACCTCTTGGTGATTGGCGTGGTCTCGTTAGGGCAAAGAGTCTGTCTGCAAGCTGCAGCTCTCAACCACTCGAAGAATGAATGGAGGAATAACTGCATGGAGAAATTATGGCAGGTTATTTAGTTTCAACGCAAGATTGATGAATGAGATTTAAAGTCGATCAGCAATTATCTAAAATCTTGCAAGAAATAAAATATTTAAACATCACACTCAAAAAACGGCAGCAGTATGGGAAAGAATTCAACTCTTTCAAATCCAAATGATGTTAATTAATAATTAAGGTCTTATTCATGTGCTCCTTTCTCATAGACAGAGGCAAGGATCAGCAATAACTCAGTAACACAAATCCATCATAGCCTTTCATCCTGCATAACGTTAAATAGCTGAGAGCATGATCCCTCTCTGAATACTGATGATACCTAAACTTGTTCAGGTGCCAATAATGTTTTTTTTTCCATCAGTGTACTTCATTAGAGAGTTTAATAACAGAATCCAACGTAAAAGCTGTTTTTGTTTTTGCATTAAAAAAAAAAAATCAGATGTACTGAACTCAGCAATCTGGATTAGATGCGTAGGAAGGAACTGCAGATGCTGGTTTACACTGAAGATAGACATAAAATGCTGGAGTAATTCAGCGGGACAGGCAGCGTCTCTGGAGAGAAGGAATGGGTGACTTTTCGGGCCGTCGAGACCCTTCTTCAGGCTGAGGGTCAGGGGAGAGGGAGACTGGAGATGTGGAAGGGTACAAAGAGATCGTACGGTGTGGAAACAACAGATGCCTAAAGCCCGTCCCACTTTCCCGAGTTACTCACGAATTCTCCCGAGTTTTCCCCTTGATTCAAACTGGGAGAATTACAGTAATAGCCAGCCGTAGGTACTCGGGGCTATTTTTTTTACTCGTGGACATTTTTCAACATGCTGAAAAAAACGTCCCGACTTACCTGATACCCCGAGTAGCTAAGGCTGGCATTACGAGCCACTATGAAATATCTACGGACTCCTACGGACATTCTATGAGTTTGAAGCAAGGGGAATACTCGGGAGAATTTGTGATTAACTTGGGAAAGTGGGACGGGGGCTTTACTCAGAGACCCCCAGATTCCTGTGTATATTGAAGATGCACCATAAGCAATCTACAAACAGCTGGAGTTAAAAGGAAGAGAGAGATCTGTGATCACAGTTGCTAACTCAGCACAGTATAATCTTCAGAGACTGGTGGGTGAAATTTATATTAGACAGAATTCATTGGGTATTTGATTTTGATCCAGGGAGGCGAGTATAATCAAAGGACTCAGAGAGACACACATACATATTAAAAATAATCTATACTTGCGTGGAATGCAGGTTTCATTTAGGTCCGTTTTCTCATTTTCGCAGTTGTGCGAGCTTAACTCAGCACTCTTGCTGCATGGCAAGTGAATAGGTTTTCAAATGTTTTCAAGAGAGTTTTAAGGGCCTGTCATAGTCGTAGCAAGTCGCCGAAAAAACGCCGACTGGACCCCCCCCCCCCCCTCCTCTTCGACATAAAATTTGAAATAGGATCATTACTTTAACAAAAGAAAACTGAAGTCAGCACCGTCGACAACCTACGTTAACCTGGCGACAACTACGACATCACCTACGTCAGGAGAAGTCAAGCTACGCTCATTGGCGTCAAACCCACTGTCGCCGACTGTATCCGAAAAAATTTCAAACATGTTGGAAATCCAACGGCGACAAGAAAATTGTTACGACTCTTTGCGGGACTGAGGAGACTACACGACCGGACGGGCAACACCCCAGCGACCATGTGGCGACAGCCTAGTCACCTGTAGTCGCCTAAAAATAGCCTAAGCGGGACAGGCCCTTTAGATTTAGCTCTCAGGGCAAAGGGAATCAAGGGATAGGAGGGAAAAAGCCAGAACAGGGTACTGATTGTGGATGATCAGCCATGATCATATTGAATGGCGGTGCTGGCTCAAAGGGCTGAATGGCCTACTCCTGCACCTATTGTCTATGTTTCTATGTAGGTGATCACAGTTTGCCATCTGTGACAGTCTGTCATCCGTGACCCCGGTCTCTGTCTACCCTATCTACACTTCTCATAATTTTATAAACTTCTATCAGGTCTCCTTTCAGTCTCTGACGCTCGAGAGAACAGAATCCAAGTTTGTCCAAACTCTCGGGCTGGCAAGCTGGAAAGGGTACAAAGAAGATTTACAAGGGTGTTGCCAGGACTAGACCGCGTAGATCAGGGCTGTCAAACCTTTTTCATCTCGTTTACCCCTGGCAACACAACAATGTTATTTCACTTATTTATGGACAACTAATGATGAACAGATACGGGTTTACCAGAACCAAACACAGTCAGTCAATGAGAAAAAATATGTACAAATCCAGAATCAACAAATTTACCCCCTGGGTGGGTGAAATTTACCCCCAGGTTGGGAACCCTTGGCATAGATGAACAGAGTCTCTTGCCCAGAGTAGGTGAATCGAGGACCAGAGGACAGAGGTTTAAGGTGAGGGGAAAAAGATTTAATAGGAATCTGATGGGTATCTTTTTCACGCAGTGGATGGTGGGTGTATGGAACAAGCTGCCAGAGGAGATAGTTGAGGCTGGGACTATCCCAGCGTTTAAGACACAGTTAGACAGGTGCATGGACAGGACAGGTCTGGAGGGATATGGACCAAACGTGGGCAGGTGGGACTAGTGCAGCTGGGACAGGGAGGTTGATGTAGGCAAGTTGGGCCAAAGGGCCTGTTTCCACACTGGGTCTCGACCCGATCGTCACCCATTCCTTCTGTCCAGAGATGCTGCCTGTCTCGCTGAGTTACTCCAGCATTTTGTGTCTACCTGCATCACTATGACTCTACTTGTTGGTAACACCTTCTTATCAGGACAACATTCTGGAGAACATATTTCAGAAATGTTGACCAGGAGATGTACAATCATAAAGGCACTAGATAATTTACTCGATTCTATCTGAATTACAGAAGCACCACAGGGTTTTTGTTACCCACCTGAGGAGCGGATGAGACACCTGCATTGAAAGAGGGCACCTCTTTAAATTGTGTAGGAAGGAACTGCAGATGCTGGTTTACACTGAAGATTCACAAAATGCAGTCTGTAGAAGGGTCTCAACCCGAAACATCACCCATCCCTTCTCTCCAGAGATGCTGCCCGTCCTGCTGAGTTACTCCAGCATTTGGTGTCTATCTTCGGTTTAAACCAACATGTGCAGTTCCTTCCCACACAACGAACCATTGTACCTTTCCTTGATCATTGTCTGCTTTAATCTGTCCTTTTCACACCTTACATGCTCTTTGTAGCCTTCCATATCTCTAGTTTCCCCTGACCCCTGACTCTCAGTCTGAAGAAGGGTCTCGACCCGTAACGTCACCCATTCCTTCTCTCCAGAGATACTGCCTGTCCCGCTGAGTTACTCCAGCATCCTGCGTCTACTATCCGTGAACATGAAGTATGGTTTAAAACAAAACAAGGAAGGCAAACATTTTATTCTTGTGATTTGTAAACCGTGAGCTCCACTTGTAATCATGAAGTGTGAACATTCCCTATCAATCTTTCTAACATTGCCACATTATGCAGTGTGCGGAGCATTGCAAACTACACTGGCTCAGAAAGCCGATCTTTAGTTAAAGATAAATGACCCTGGGTGCAAGATGGACAAACGTATTTGTAATACAAAACAAAGTGCCGCAGAAGTATTAAATTTTTATGACTTCCCACGAAGCATAATTCCAACCTAATGGTCCATTTACATTCTGAGTCAGCCACTGCAGCTGTTTCCTTGCTGGCAAGATACCAGTGATCCAAAACACAGGGACATTACAAACTGCCTCACTTCAGACAAAACACATAGGCAACCATATTTCACCAACTTTTGTCACCAGAAGATCCTGCACCGACAACATTGAGCAGACATTTGGATAGGGACAGAGACAGGAAAGGTTTAGAGGGACACAAAATGCTGGAGTAACTCAGCGGAACAGGCAGCATCTCTGGAGAGAAGGACTGGGTGGCGTTTCGGATTTAGTCCCTTCTTTAGACAGTCTGAAGAAGGGTCTCGACCTGAAACGTCACCCATTCCTTCCCTCCAGAGGTGCTGCCTGTCCCGCTGAGTGTCTCTAGCATTTTGTGTCGATCTTCGGTGTAAACCAGCATCTGCAGTTCCTTCCTACACACAGTTTAGAGGGATATCGGCCAACATGGGCAGGTGGGACTATTTTGGCCTATTTTCATCGTTTGACAAAATAATTCAATAAATTAGACAGAAATGAATAGCTAGAATCATTTTGATGGAATTATCAATTAATTTATAATGCTACCTTAAAATACGAGCCGTAATTCCTCATGTTTAATCAAGTTTACGGCCATGGCTGATAAAGGTTGGATGTCAGATGGTGGCAATAAGTGTCCGCCGAGCAGGTGATCGGAGGAGGGACTGTGAGACAAATATAGCTAACTGATTACCCCGATCCTGCAAATACCCAAGGAGAAGATGACCTGAAACAGAGTGACTATATAAGAGAAGGCCCGGAAGATAGCTGGTATACCTTATCAAAAGTTCAATGAATCATAGGATTATTATGTTCATAACACATAAGAGGAGAATTAGGCCATTCGACCCATCGGGTCTACTCTGACATTTGTTCATGGCTAGTCTATTCTCCCCCCTCAACCCCATTCACCTGCCTTCTCCCCATAAACTTTGACACCCTTACAATTCAAGAAGAGCGGCACGGTGGCGCATCAGTGGACTTGCTGCCTTGCAGCTCCAGAGACCCGGGTTCGATCCTGACTAGGGGTGTTGGCACAAAATGCTGAAGTAACTCAGCGGGACAGGCAGCATCTCTAGTGAGAAGGAATGGTTGATATCTTGGGTCGAGACCCCTCATCAGACTGATGTCAGGGGAGTGGGCAGGACAGAGATAGAATGTAGTCGGAGACAGTAAGACGAGGGGATAGAGAGAGAGGGGAAGCAAGGGCTATCTGAAATTAGAGAAGTCAATGTTCATACCGCTGAGGTGTAAGCTGCCCAAGCAAAATATGAGGTGCAATCGCTGCATCAAAAATATCCCATTGACTTGGCCTCTACTGCCCTTTGTGGCAATTAATTCCAGATTCACCACCCTCTGATAAAATAAATTCCTCCTCATCTACACTGTTGTGGATGAGATCCATAAAGCAGGCTGCCCTGCCAAGTGTGGTGTTGAGTTTTGAGTGTTGTTGAAGCTACATGGAGAGTGGGGTTGAGGGTGGAAAAATAGTTCAGCCATGATTGAATGGCAGAGTAGACTCAATGGGCCGAATGGCGAATTCTGCTCCTATTTCTCATGAATGCATAATAATCTTACGAATCATTGAATTTAGGATTAACAAACTGATCAAGAAGGCTGGCTCCGTCCTGGGGGTGGAGTTGGATTCATGGGAGATGGTCTTGGAGGGGAGGATGCTCCTCAAACTGCGGAACATCCTGGACAATACAGCTCACCCCCTCCATGACACACTGGTCAACCTGAGGAGCACCTTCAGCAACAGACTGGTTCCACCAAGATGCAGCACAGAACACCACAGGATATCCTTCTTCCCTGCGGCTATCAAACTGTACAACTCCTCCCCCTTCTGTCATGGGGTAGACTGAGACTGACTTCCCCCCCCACCCCCCCATCCTCCTCCCGAATCTTTGCACATCCCCAATCCATTCTACTTGCCATGTTTCATGCATCTTTGGGGTTTTTTAAACTGTTGGTGGATCAATTTCCCTCCTGGGATAAATAAAGTTCTATCGTATCGTATGTGTCCTCCAAAAGTGTTGTTGAAGCTAGACTATGGCGGGACTGTCATACGCTGATGAATGGAGCGGCTGGGCTTGTACACTCTGGAGTTTAGAAGGATGAGAGGGTATGTTATTGACACATATAAGATTATTAAGGGTTTGGACACACGAGAGGCAGGAAACATGTTCCCGATGTTCAGGGGAGTCCAGAACCAGGGGCCACAGTTTAAGAATAAGGGGTAAGCCATTTAGAACTGGGATGAGAACTGGGATTTCCTGCCTCAGAGGGCAGTGGAGACCGGTTCTCTGGATACTTTCAAGAGAGAGCTAGATAGGGCTCTTAAAGATAGCGGAGTCAGGGGATATGGGGAGAACGGGATACAGATTGTGGATGATCAGCCATGATCACTTTGAATGGCGGTGCTGGCTCAAAGGGCCGAATGGCCTACTCCTGCACCTATTGTGCTTTGTCTATACAATTCGAAGCAGACGTTTCCACACAATGGAGTACAAAACACCGCCATAAATCGAATGCCGTTGCAGTATCCCCAACCAGGGCCCCAAGGAAATCTATGCCGAGAGAACACTATAAAAGGTTACAACGTACACCATTGCTTTGGGCAGAAATGGAAGGCAAAATACTACTACTTCATAAAAGAGGGGCGGTGGGGGGGGGACTTATTCATTTTGCCTGCAGTATTGGAAAAGCTCTTCCAGTTTCACAGAGAGTCGACCACAAAGCAGAATAAAGGCTAGTTCAAGAGAATCGGCCAGAACAATTCCCTCCTCCGGAGCAAGAATGTAGTGAATTCAAATGGAACGCCGCTTCTGCATAAAAAACCTGAATAAATCGCTTACGCTTAAGTTGCCTCATTGGAAAAATCAGCACTGCATTGTTTTTGCAATGAGATTGGATCAAAAGGTTTCAGGCAACTTGCTCTGTCGAAGGGCCCGTTCCTGTGTTGGTCTGCTCTATCTTCTAGTTCCAACATTCTTCAGTTCTTCTGAAGTGCCACTGTGCCAAACAAGTAACGTCATTCTGACAAAGGCGTGGGATCAACAGTAACCAAGCAGCTGAACGCCTCCATAGTCACCTTCACCACTGGACTGCAAGCTCCAGAATACTGACAAAAAGGAATTTAACTGAAGCAAGCAGAATAGTTTGGGCTCGATTTTTTTAATTGAGTTTTGATTTTTTTGTTTTTGCTTCAGTTCAGGTCTTTGTCTCCAGTACTCACGATTGGCCAAAATCTCAGGTATTTTCTGAAATCCGAGTCGAACGCACCAATCTTTCATTCCAGTGATACATAGAAACATAGAAAATAGCTGCAGGAGGCCATTCGGCCCTTCAAGCCAGCACCGCCATTCATTGTGATCATGGCTGATCGTCCCCAGTCAATAACCCGTGCCTGCCTTCTCCCCATATCCCTTGATTCCACTAGCCCCTAGAGCTCTATCTAACTCTCTCTGAATTGCAGTAATGACAATAAGCAATACCAACACTTTCATAAATCAGTGAATTACTTTACTGAGGAGACACGAGGGAAAGTCGCGGTGTGTGTCATTGAGTTGGGCATGAGCGGTCCCAGCGGACGCGGACGGTGGGCCTGTGGGGGCCAAGGATGGACGGTGGAGAGACGGTCAGCTGCACCGGCGAGAATAAAGAGGGGGACCACCGGGAACAAAGAGGGACCAATATGACTAACGATACATTTTGTAACTTTGTCGGGGCCAGAAAAGTGGCGACTGTGTATTTTGTGCATTGTATGCAAAAATAAAGAATTTCACTGTACCTAGCTACATGTGACAATAAAGTATAATTGGATCATTGAACGCAAAAGTCTGGAGCATCAGTCCGAAGAAGAATCCCAAACCGTAACATCACCTCTCCATTCCCTTCCTCAGATGCTTCCTGGCCCGTTGAGTTCCCCAGCATTTGCATAGCGACTCAGTGGGCTGTTCTGTGACCAAGCAATTGTGCTTATGTACGGCGATAGTTTGCTGAGCTGTATGCAAATAATGTATTTCACTGTAGATAGACGTAAAAAGCTGGAGTAACTCCAGCGGGTGAGGCAGCATCTCTGGAGAGAAGGAATGGGTGACGTTTCGGGTCGAGACCCTTCTTCAGACTGTACCTGCGACCCATGACAATAAAGAAACCATTGTCCATTGACCGTTTAGTGTACAGTTCAACGTCTTTACTAATTCTAAATTCCCACCCCACTATCTCAGTTGCATCAACGATCAACATATTCCACTCAAAGTTAGACAAAAATGCTGGAGGAACTCAGCGGGTGAGGCAGCATCTATGGAGAGAAGGAATAGGCGACATTTCGGAAAGTAACATTAGACCTGAAATGTCATCTATTCCTTCTCTCCATAGATGCTGCCTCATCTGCTGTTCCTCCAGCATTTTTGTCTACCTTCGATTTTCCAGCAACTGCAGTTCTTTCTTAAACATATTCCACTCAGTATCCAAAAACAAAATATTTGATCATCAGTCTGTGCATTGTGTACACGTTTAAAAAAAAAGTTTTCTGAAAGTGACTTGTATGACTGACTTAATAAAATTTACTTTCAAAGAGTTTTCAGTATAAAAATAAAATGTGAATTGATCTTGGGGAATGTCCTTTTGGTAAAAATTCAAGCTCTAAAAATAGTCGGGGTTGCCTTGAAACTGAAAATGGCAGACGTCTAACAGCTTGGAGTCACACCAGTAAATGCTGCTCCAGAATAATCAGAAACTGTACGAAGCCAAACTAAACTTCATGGATGTCCGGAGCCTATGCCTTGCCAAGTTATCCTTGCTAACACGAGAAGCTAACAGAGAATGGAAACAAAAATCAGAAGGAAAAAAAAAATGGATTTGGAAATGATGGCACGATGACAAGGGAACAATTAGAGCCATAGAGTTAGACAAAAGTGTTGGACAAACTCAGCGGGTGCGGCAGCATCCATGGAGCGAAGGAAATAGGCAACGTTTCGGGCCGAAACCCTTCTTCAGACTCGAAACTTCGGCCCGAAACGTTGCCTATTTCCTTTGCTCCATAGATGCTGCCGCACCCGCTGAGTTTCTCCAGCACTTTTGTCTACCTTCGATTTTCCAGCATCTGCAGTTCCTTCTTGAACAGAGTCATAGAGTTATACAGCATGGAAACAGGTCCTTCGGCCCAACTTATCCATGCCGACCGAGATGCCCCACCTTAACTCGTCCCACCTGCCCATGTTTGTACCATGTTCTCTAAAACTTTCCCATCCTTGTACATGACCAAATTTCTTACAAATGTGGTTACAGTACCTTATAAATATATTTTTTGTAGTTACTTTAATTATAAGACTGGATAGTAATTATATTCAGCAAACAGCATATCTCTGCCATGTTATCTCGAGCAAAATAGAACTGAAACCATCATTATGACTGAAGTCAAGGGGGCAAATTTTTTTTTTTAATTTTCAGATTTGATTTTCAACTCGTGTCTCTTTGTGAGACAGTGAGAAAAGATAATTTTTTCATTATGCTGTGCTATGTTAAGATTTCACTACACTGATTTTCATAATCAAATTCCAATTTAATGGGATTGTGGCAAAAACGTGGCAACTCGTGTGAAAGACCTCAGTGTTACCTACGACCCCTGAACTCTCGTGCTTGGCTATGATTGTGCTAATTTGCAGTAAGATTTTTTTATTAATTGAATTGCATACAAAGAATTTCACTGTAGCGAATATTTGTGACAATAAAGTGGCAATAAACCTTTGAAGACTGCAAGGGAATAAATGAGAATGACAGCACGTTCAAAGTTCACGGGGAAAATTGGAATTATTCAAGACTCAGCAGTAAATAAATTATTTTTAATGATATATATTTGACTTGTGAAAGAAGCAAAATCACTGTGTGTGTGTGTGTGTGTGAGATGGTGCCTGGGCTGATGGGGAAGGCAAGGAGTCTTTGTTCTTTCTCTCTGTTATCTCGTCAGCTTCAGCAGTTTACTGGGAGTAAACTCGTCGGATGGGTGACTTGTTCACAGGTCCATGAATATTACAAGCTTGAAAAAACGCTAACAAGTCTTGTGTGTTTGTTTGATTCAAAAGGCATATTGACAGACAGCCAGCGCAGACGGCTGGATCAACACTGCCCGAATTGATCATCTTGCTTCCAGGAGTTGACCTAAATGTCAGAGTCAAACAGTGAGCCCAAGCAGAGACGTGTACCTGCGATCCAAATATGTGGTGGCAAAAAAAACGTGATAAGCTTCTTAAAACGTCATTTGCATTCAGTGAATAGAACCTGATAAAACACCAGGCTCTTGCCATCTGACAGAAAGTTAATCAGCAAGATTAGGCGACGTTTACAACCCCTGTGTTTCACTATGAATTTTTATTCAATAGATGAAAACATTGGGGCAATAATATTATTCAGGCAGGTCGCTGCCAAGCTGCTGTTTGCCGTTAAGAGCAAAGACGAAAAGCAGAGACAGCAATCTGACTTAAACTAAAAAGACTCAAGTATCATATTCGAAATGTAACCCTTGGTATGAGGGGCTTGTCCTAGAATAAATGTAGATGGGGCAGAACCTGCTCAATACAGATCTCTCTGTGGAAATAAAATCTGCTGGAGATAAACCATATATGAATAAATATTTCACATTATGTTCACTGCTCCAAAGAACCAGAGATGATCTTACTGGGATATTAAAGATATCTTCCGACTTGTTTTATTGCAGCCATCCCCTAATGTAGTAATATCTTTACACTCACAGGAGGAAAGAATGCAAAACAACGCTCATGGGTTGGGCCTGCAAGGTCTCAAACCAGGCTCAGCACATACACTATAATGGGCAAATCAACAAGGCTTTGTGAACATCGGGTGTCAGGGGTTATGGGGAGAAGGCAGGAAAATGGGGTTGAGAGTTAAAGATAGATCAGCCATGATTGAATAGACTTGATGGGCCAAATGACCTAATTCATCTCCTATCACATGAACTTATAGAACACAGAAAAAGGCCCTTCGGCCCACCCCGTCCATGCCAGATGATAATTCCGATCAGGAGTCCTCTTATGGAAGAAATGGACAGACAAGGTTTCAGGTTGGGACCATTCTTCAGATGACGGTAAAGTTCTGACCTGAAACATTGCCTGTCCATTCCCTCCACATATGCTTCCTGATCTGCTCAGTTCATCCACCATTTTGTGTTTTGCTCATTTATTTTGAGGTAATCAACTCTGGTTCCAGATATCCTAGACAGGGAAACACCAAAGCTGTCCCCACTCTGACATAGGTTCAATTGGCACAATTGGCAGCCCCGCCAACAGTCTGTCTGCTTTTTCGTCTTTTTTAAAACATTTTTAGTGTGTGTTAAAAGTTTGTGTAAATATTCTCCGGTTTGTTTTATGTGGGGGGAGGGGGAGGGGGAGGGGGAGGGAGGTCAGGGGAATCTTTTTTTCAGTTTCTTACCTTGCAGGAGATGCGATTGTTTTCCAGATCACATCTCCGGTCGGGAAGCTCCAACGACGCAGGGATTCGACCTGCCCCGACCCGGGGTCCAATCGCTCGGCAAGGGGGAGCTGAGATTACCCTTCCCAAGGAATATTGTGTCTGCTTATGGAATCACATCTGGCACAGCAAACAATCAGCACACAAGGTCCAACAATGAATAAAAACTTTAGCTTTTTAAGTTTAATTTAGAGATACAGCGTGGAAACAGGCCCTTCAGCCCACTGAATCCGTGCCAACAGGCGATCCCTGGACGTTATTTCGATACGACGCACTGGGGCACAAATTTACAGAAGCCAATTAACCTACAAACCTGCACGCCTTTGGAATGTGGAAGGAACCTGGTGCACCCAGAGAAAACCCACGTGGTCGCAGGTAGAATGTACAAACTCCGTGCAGACAGCTCCCGAGGTCAGAATCAAACGCGGGTCTCCAGCGCTGTAAGACAGCAGCTCTACTGCTGCGCCATTAGCCTGCCCTAAACTTTATATAGGTTGGAGGAAATCTAGGAAGGCAGAGGTTGGGAAGGAAAGTGGATGAGTGTCTATTTTTGTTAGGCTGCAACTACAGCTCCTTGTGTCCACAAGAAATACGCTATGTTTGATTCAGGTTTAAGAACTTTAACCTCTGCTGTTCAGCAATAAACCTAAATCAAGGGAAGGAGAAGAGAGAGCTTGGATTCTTCATTCCTAATTACTTTCCAATTATTACCGCAGGAGGAGTCGATGTACAAATGAGAGAATGGTGGATTGGGTCAAATTGTACGCTGGGAATCAATGTCTACACTCGGATAATAGCCACTTAGGCAAAGCATCGGAAGGAGCAAGCATTGTATGGCAATGTTTCATCTTCCAGAATCAGCAGGAGGGGGGGGTGGGGGGGGGAGAGACAAGGAGATAGGGTGGAGAGGAGATTGATCAGAAACAAAAAAACCGAGGCAAGTACAAATCTGCAATAAAATGAAGGATGGAAAAATAACTTTTAATGTTTGACACAAAACGCTGGAGTAACTCAAGAGGATCAGGCAGCATCTCAGGAGAAAAACAGGGGACATTTCAGGTGGGAACCCTTCTTCAGACTGAAAGTAGAGGCGTGGGGAGGAATTTAAGCTTCATATTTACAAAGCACAAAAGGTTAACATATCTACCAATAAGGAAAATAATTAATGTTTTTTTTTTTTTAGATTTTACCAAGGCGGATTGCGCATCAATTGTGAAATCAAAAGTGGAAATAGCGATGTTATAGAGATTCTCTGCTGGGATGTATGCATGTATGCATTTCGGAGAGGTGAGAGGTCATGACCCCACGGAGAAAGTCAATATGAAAGTCGTATTAATTTTCATTTTAAAATATGGATCATGGCCAACATGCAAGACTCACAGACATGGGGCAGGAGGGGGTGGGGGAAGGGCAGGAGAAGACAAAAAGTCATGGGAAGTTAATGATTCGGTGCACAAAAATGCTGGAGAAACTCAGCGGGTGCAGCAGCATCTATGGAGCGAAGGAAATAGGTAACGTTTCGGGCCGAAACCCTTCTTCAGACTGATGAATGATTCGGTGCAGTCAGTCTTGTGGGAGGAGGTTTAAAAGCTTGCAGCTTGCTGGAAGAAGCTAATACAGAAGGGAATTTGCTTTTCCGAGAAGTTTATAGGTTTCAGCCTTGGCCAAACTCATCCATCTCCCGCACTTGATCCAAAAAACACAAAGATTTATTTTGAAGCCAACTAGGCCGAAGCATCCCCTTGGCTAGATGCAGTGACCCCAAACACCCTTCATTTTCTCTGCAACAATAGTCTAGTTGAAAGATACAGCATGGAAACAGGCCCTTTGGCCCACTGAGACCACGCTGACTCTCAATCACCCGTTCACTCTAGTTCTATGTTATCCCACTCACCCATCCACTCCATACACACTGGGGGCCATTTTACAGAGGGGTGTTTACAAATCGCGGACCCAGAGCTTCAGCGGCGGCACAGCGGGGACTTTAACGTCGCGGAACCCCTTGCCTACGACCTCGCCCTGACAGTGACAAGTCTGATGAGGAGGATGCTCTGCTCGAGATCGACTCAGATGACAATTAAAGTGACTTTTACATGTATTTGAACAGCTCTGTCTTTACTTTGCTTTTCAGGAGATGTTTGAAATATCAAGCAGAAAAGTTACACAAGTTCTCACAAATAGAATGTTTCTGTTCATTTAAAGTTTATATCTCCCCCACCCCCCAAATTTAAAAAAAAACCACATCAGCCATTTTTATTGCCCTTCTGGGCAATCTCACTTGCCAAGTTCCATGATTGATTCAATGTAGTCACCTACTTCCATCACTCATCTTCGTGGGCACAGAGTAAAAGAGGTACTATGTACATTCAAAATTATGGTATAGGTCTGGTCAGGTAATAATAATAATACAGTAACAAGTATGTTACAAGAAAAAGAAAATCAAAGTACACTTCCATTCTCTTTATTTCTTTTAAATTACAAAATCCTAGAGCAGAAGGGATATTATGTATCTATTTTTCCCTCTTGATGTTGTTACTGTGTCTACCTTCAAGGGTGTCAAACAGATCGATTCAATTCCTTATCAACATACCTTGCTGTGACTGGGCATAACAGAGATTAATGATTGAAGATTCAAGAGGCAAAGACCCATGCTATGGCCATATGATAATTTTCAGTCCTTCACAGAAAACATGCTTCCATCAATCTGTAGTCTGCATGGTTAAGCATATATGTTACCATGGTCCAGATTTATTGACACAGGTTGATCATACGCTGAATAATCCAACCACATTTTTGTTTCGAAGTGGAAAGAAATTGAAGAAATTGCATTCATTGCAACGAGTAAAAAGAGTTGAGATACTGTATTATAATTTTGCTGCATGTCATTGTGGTATATATCATGTCTTGATTGGTGAATATGTTTAGTTTGTGACTTTATTTGAAGCAGAAATAATATGTGAATGCTTCATTGAGCATAATTCCGACTGGTAACTACGCACTTCGTCCGAGCACATTATCGCACGCGTCATGCAAACCGTCTTAAATAACCACCTAAATTGTCATTCGGCAACCTAAAAAGCTGCATAGGTTGCCCGGCTGACCACAGAGAAAAAAATTTAAGTGGGAGCCCTGCATCTATTTCCTTCGCTCCATAGATGCTGCCTCACCCGCTGAGTTTCCCCAGCATTTTTGTCTACCCAGGATAGAAAGGTCAGTGTAGGAATGGGAGGGGGAGTTAGAGTGTTTTGCAACTGGGAGAAAAGAAACATTGACCCGTTTCAAACAGTGAACTGACTCTGGAAGCCAATGTTAGCTCAAGATTCAAGATAGTTTATAGTCATGTGTCCCAGATAGGACAATGAAATTCTTGCTTTGCTTCAGCACAACAGAACATAGTAGGCATAAATAAATACAGAACAGATCAGTGTGTCCACATACCATTGAATATATATATATACACACACACACATAAATAAATAAACAGATAAAGTGCATTGGGCTATTAATGTTCAGAGTTTTGTTTGGGTTGAGTTTAATAGCCTGATGGCTGTGGGGAAGGCGCTATTCCTGAACCTGGATGTTGCAGATTTCAGGCTCCTGTACCTTCTACCTGAAGGTAGCGGGGAGATGAGTGTGTGGCCAGGATGGTGTGGGTCCTTGATGATGCTGCCAGCCTTTTTGAGGCAGCGACTGCGATAGATCCCCTCGATGGTAGGGAGGTCAGAGCCGATGATGGACTGGGCAGTGTTTACAATTTTTTGTAGTCTTTACCGCTCCTGGGCTCTCAAGTTGCCGAACCAAGCCACGATGCAACCGGTTAGCATGCTCTCTACTGTGCACCTGTAGAAGTTCGAGAGAGTCCTCCTTGACAAACCGACTCTCCGTAATCTTCTCAGGAAGTAGAGGCGCTGATGTGCTTTCTTCATAATTGCATCAGTGAGCTTTCCAGATTTCTGGATGTGGTGCATTGCAGAAACGAAGCAGCAATTTCCTAATCTGCTCAACAGGACAATCCTCTCGGCTTTGCCAGCCCACAATTAGATAAGGGAAATAATCGCCATGACGTTCACTGCCATTACCTGATTAGTGATCCAGTCAACTCTGCCCTGTCAGCAGCGTTAAAATCGAGCGACAGAGGAAAAACTGTGTGACACCATCGCAAACCAATTAACACAAGTTAATGGGCAATCAGAATGAAGGGACAATTCATTAACACACGGCAAACGTGGCCTCGGTCACATAGGTTGGTGCTTGAAAGAATCTATCAGCGCGTCCGACGAGCTGCAGGCAAGGGCTTCACTTCCAAATTAGCATCGGCCTCGGTGTAACAATAGAGACTATTGTAAATAAAAAGACTGAACCACAATTGGTTGTCGAATTAGATAGGGCTCATCAAGTGGGTTTGGTAATGAAGAAAGACTGTATTTTGGAAACACAGCAACAATTACTTCATGCAGAAAGAAAAGCCAATTGCCTTAAAGTCATAATTACTCAGATGCCAAAATGAAGCGTGGATGAAAATCCTTGAGTATTTGACTTAGTTTAGTTTAGTTTTTTTTGTTAGTTTAGAGAGACAGCAAGGAACCAGGCCCTTCGGCCCACCGAGGTCGTGCCAGCTAGCAGTCCCAGCACATTAACACTATGTACACGAGGGACAATTTACAATTTAAACAAGCCAATTAACCTACAAACCTGCATGTCTTTGGAGTGTGGGAGGAAACCGGAGATCCCGGGGAAAACCCACGCAGGTCACGGGGAGAACGTGCAAACTCCGTGCAGACAGCACCCGTAGTCAGGATCGAACCCAGTTTCTCTGGCGCTGTCAGGCAGCAACTCTACCGCTGCACCACCGTGCCACCATTGTTGCCTTTGTGTGTATGGTACATCCAAAAAAATTGTCAGACGAGCTAGATTTTATTCTTAACTTGACTGTTTAACACTTTAAAAAAATGCACTAATAATTTACACAAATCAATACAATCCCTCACCATTTACTGCACAGTAGGAATCAATACCATTGCTTATAAAGCAAAGCTTTTCAAATACACAATGACCCAATTCTTCTTTAGAGGCTGTGGTTTATTCAATTGATTTCATTTTAAATTTGTTTCAAAGAAGTAGGACGGGTGTGTGGATATGAAAGTTTTGACGGGCCAAACGCATGCAAATGGGACTAGCACAGGTGAGGCATCTTGGTTGGCATGGGCGAGTTGGGCCGAAGGGCCTGTTTCCATGCTGTATGACTATGCAGACCAGTGTGCAACAGTATGTATAAATAAGATCCATTTCATGCTTTGAGGATCGGAATACTATCAAAAAAGACTTGCATTTATAGACAGATACAGTGCCCTTCAAGACATGAAATCATGATTCATCCATTTGAGGAAGCAAAGAGAAGTAGACTTAATTAACCTACAAACCCGCACCTCTTTGGGATGTGGGAAGGAAACGGAGCACCCGGAGGAAACCCATGTTGTCACAGGGAGAATGTGCGAACTCCATACAGACAGCAGCAGAGGTCAGGATCGTGCCCGGGTCCCTGGTGCTGTGAAGCAGAAGTTCCATCAGCTGCGATACTGGAAAGATTAAGCCCATTAATTAGCGGCCCCCGGTGAAGGGACCTCACCCAAACTAGGAATCTTCATAATCTCACCTGTTCATTAACAAATTCCCCTGAACTCTCTTTGCACACAAATACTCAAAGCATCTTGTTTCGACAGACATCACTTCGTGCATGAATAGCACATCTCTTTCTTGGCAGCTATCCAGTTCAGTTCAAAACACCTGGTGAGATGTGTGTTTCTGGCTGCCTCAACCTTCTAAATGTGAGCATTGTACCATGAGCATGGCCCTGACCAACAGCTGGTCTACATGCCTGAACTGGTGATGGAAGCGGGTTTCATTACGGTGGGCGTGGAGCAGTAACACAAGACCCTACGATCCTTCTTCTCCAGGTCACTGGTTACCTGTTGTCCTTAAATACATTATCCACTGCCTGAACAATGCCTCACTTTAGATAGGCACGAAATGCTGGAGTAACTCAGCGGGAAACAAGCAGCATCTCTGGAGAGCAGGAATGGGTGACGTTTCGGGGTCGAGACCCTACTTCAGACTGAGTTCTGAAGAAGAGTCTCGACCCGAAATGTCACCCATTCCTTCTATCCAGAGATGCTGCCTGACCCACTGAGTTACTCCAGCATTTTGTGTTTATCTTTGGTTTAAATCAGCATCTGCAGTTCCTTCCTACAACAATGCCTTTACTTTATCTCCATCGTCTTTATAACACAATATAGATAATCCCCCATATCCCGCCCAAAGCCAGTTCCAAATTCAGTTTCGACAAGACATTTCCCAGAGATGGAATGATTGTGCATTTTTCCATAGGTAGACAAAAATGCTGGAGAAACTCAGCGGGTGAGGCAGCATCTATGGAGCGAAGGAAATAGGCGACGTTTTGGGTCAAGACCCTTCTTCAGACTGACGTGGGGGCGGGGGGAGGGTGGGAAGAAGAAAGGAAGAGGTGGAGACAGTGGGCTGTCGGAGAAATGGGAAGGGGAAAGAAAGTGAAAGAAGGGACTACCTGAAATTGGAGAAGTCAATGTTCCGTTACCACAGCCACGTTTGCTTTCTCGGAAAAAAAAAAGAAAAAAATTGACCTCCAATTTCAGGTAGTCCCTGCTTCTTTCCCCTCCCCTTCCAAGCTCTCCCTCAGCCCACTGTCTCCGCCTCTTCCTTTCTTCTTCCCGCCCCTCCCACCCCCACATCAGTCTGAAGAAGGGTCTCGACCCGAAACATCGCCTATTTCCTTCGCTCCATAGATGCTGCCTCACCCGCTGAGTTTCTCCAGCGTTTTTGTCTACCTGCGATTATTCCAGCATCTGCAGTTCCTTCTTAAACATTTGTGCATTTTCCCATGGCACCTTTGCACATTCCAAAGTGCTCTGCAGTCAAACAAATATTAGGAACTGTGGTCTTAACATCCAACTTGAGTGCAGCAAGTTCCAATGGATCTCTCAATGCTAATGCATCCCATAACATCGAGAACATTCTCCTCCTTCAAACAGACCTGCTCCAAGTTATCCATAGACCTCTTCCTGAACTCTCCCACTATCACCCACATCCTTCTCCTTGGTGAAAACATACATTTACGATTTCACTCACAAATTTTAAGGCAGGGATAGATCCTTGATTAGTACGGGTGTCAAGGGTTATGGGGAGAAGGCAGGAGAATGGGGTTAATCGAGAAAAAAAGATCAGCCATGATTGAATGAAAGAATAGACTTGATGGGCCGAATGGCCTAATTCAGCTCCTATCACATGAACTAAAATTGCATATTGTTCATTAAAAAACCTATTTTGAATTTTCTGATTAGAAAATAGTAGACACTTCCCAAAACACTACTTCAAAGGGTTGCAGAAGGCTATAAGAAAACAGCAGAGATATATTTTTAAAAAATACCTTTATTTGAACAGATTATTTTAATAGCAGATAGAATTCAAAGCATTTTAGCAGCCAATTAAAGATCAAGGGCACTAATCAGGAAGCATGAATTAACAACAGGGAGCTGGTCTGCATGGAGCAGGTGAATTTTGCAATTCAGTTCAGTTTTGTATTGAAATTAATTCAGAGCAAGTCTACAGATATAGGTGGTTAACGGGAAAATGTAACCACACAAACACTGGAAATTGGTCAAAACAAACGTGGATGTTGAAAATCTGGGTGAAAAAATATCGAGCCAAGGCAAATGAGAATGAGTTCAACATTCAGATAAAGGATCATTGGCCTAAAGAATTAACTCTGTTTCTCTCTTCACAGATGCTGCGTGACGTGACCAGCGTTTATTCCAGCATTGGTTGTATTAGGTATCTTAGTGTCGAGATACATTGCACAAAGAGGCCCTTCGGCCCACTGAGTCCGTGCCGACCTGCGATCCCCATACACTACAGGGCCTGTCCCACTTGGCCGTCATTTGCGCCTCATTTACGCTTCATATATAAAATAGGTCGACGCGTTGTGACGCACGGGTAGCGTGGGACGGGCGCATGGAGAGGCGTGGAGTTGCGTGCGGCATTGCGCGGCGCTCCAGGATTTTGTCCTGTGCAGAATCTTCGCACGCCACCTGCGTGACATATCGCGTACGCACGCTGACGCATTGGCATTGCACGCTGCGTCCCGAAGTCTCACGTGTATCACGTGGTGACGCATGGTTACGACACCGTGCGCCGCAGGGTATTCTACAGATGTCACGCGCACCAGACGGCATGATGACGCGTGATTTGCGCGTGACATCGCGCGTAACGACGCTTCGACCTATTTTACATATGACGTGTAAATGAGGCGCAAATTATAGCCAAGTGGGACAGGCCCTTAACACTATCCTACAAACTAGGGACAATTTATCATTTACAATTTTACTGAAGCCAACTCGCCTACAAACCTGCACGCCTTTGGAACGTGGGAGAAAACAGGAGGTCCCAGAGAAAACTCATGCAGTCACGGGGGAGAACGTACAAACTCCGTAGAGACAGCACCCATAATCGGGATCGAAACCAGGTCTCTGGCGCTGTAAGGCAGCAACTCTACCGCTGTGCCACTGCGTCGCCCAAGTATTGAGTATTTAATATTGAAAGATCAGAGAACATGGAACTATGCGGTACAGGAACAGGCCCTTCGGCCCACTATCTGTGCTGAACATAATGTCAAGACAACTCTCATCAGCCTGCACATAATCCATTTCATTACCTGCACATCCAGGTGTCTATCCAAGAGTCTCTTAAAATGCCTATCGTATTTGCCTCCCACCATCTCCACAGATAATGCAAGAGTCAAGAGTGTTTTATTGTCATATGCCCCAAAACGGAATAATGAAATTCTTACTTTCAGCAGCACAACAGATATGTAAACATATTACTATATATATATATATATATATATATATATATACACACACACAGTGTGTGTGTGTATATATATTTATATATATATATATATATATATATATATATATTTATTTATATTTTTATATATATATATATATATATATATATATATATTTATATATTATATATATATATATTTATTTATATTTATATTTATATTTATATTTATATATATATATGTGTGTGTGTGTGTGTGTGTGTGTGTGTGTGTGTGTGTGTGTGTGTGTGTGTGTGTGTGTGTGTGTGTGTGTGTGTGTGTGTGTGTGTGTGTGTGTGTGTGTGTGTGTGTGTGTGTACATACACAAACACACATATACATATATACATACACACATACACAAATATAAATAGACAATAGCAGTGCAAAGATAAAAATAATGTCCCCAAGTCTATATAATTCGGAGCCTAAATGGAGGTTGTCGTTGTTCAGAGCAAGTCCCAACTTTCAGCAATAAGTGCAAGACCAATTTTTTCAGAAGCATGAATATTGGTCAGGACATCAGAGAATTTCCTTGTTGCTCTTATAAATAGAGTTGTTGGATCCAATGTACCTGCCTGAGAGAGCAGACTGGAGCACAGTTTAATATCTTGCCCCAAACCATGAAATAGCTCCTCTGTGCCACTCAATGGAACAAGCTAGAGCGTTGGCCTCGGGTCTCTGAAGTGGGAATAGAACCACAACCTTCTGACCTAAGAATGAGTACGTTACCACAGTGCAACATGAGCGCGCAGTGTAAATTAGGTGTCAGACTCTAACCTTATTCCCAAACGCATTAGATCATAAAATGCAAGGTCACAAGAGACCATCTCACGTTGCTTGATACCAGTTAAAGGCTGAGAAGTTGGTGCTTGTAAAGATATTAAAACTCGGCACTGCATTCTTTCAGGTTTGAAGCAATAGACAATAGGTGCAGGAGTAGGACATTCGACCCCTCGAGCCAGCACCGCCATTCAATGTGATCATGGCTGATCATCCCCAATCAGTACCCCGTTCCTGCCTTCTCCCCATATCCCTTGACTCTGCTATCTTTAAGAGCCCTATCTAGCTCTCTCTTGAAAGTATCCAGAGAACCGGCCTCCACTGCCCTCTGAGGCAAAGAATTCCACAGACTCACAACTCTCTGTGTGAAAAGGTTTTTCCTCATCTCCGTTCTAAATGGCTTACCCCTTATTCTTAAACTTCTGGACTCCCCCAACATCGGGAACATGTTTCCTGCCTCTAGCGTGTCCAAACCCTTAATAATCTTATATGTTTCAATAAGATCCCCTCTCATCCTCCTAAATTCCAGAGTATTCAAGTCCAGCCGCTCCATTCTGTCAGCATATGACAGTCCCGCCATCCCGGTAATTAACCTGGTGAACCTACGCTGCAATCCCTCAAACTGGGAGACCAAGACTGCACACAATACTCCATGTGTGGTCTCACGAGGGCCCTGTACAACTGCGGAAGGACCTCTTTGCTCCTATACTCAACTCTTCTTGTTATGAAGGTCAACATGTTGTTGGAGTTTAAAAGGTTTGAAGTTTGTTGGAGAACTTGGAGAACATGGATAGTTCACATTTTGGGTCGAGACCTTCTTCAGGCTCCTGAACAATCAAGTTTATTGCAGTTTAGTTTAGAGATACAGCGTGGAAACAGGCTCACTGGGCCACTGAGTTTGCACCAACCAACGATCACCAGTTTACACTGGTTCTGTCCTACATGCTAGGAAGTATTTGCAGGGGCCAATGAAACTAAAGAAAAAAAGTTTTTTACTGTACCTTGGTACGCATGCCAATAAACTAAACTAAAACCCTGCACGTCTTTACAACGTGGGAGGAAACCAGAGCACCTGGAGAAAACCCCCATGGTCACAGGGAGAAGGTACAAACAGACAGCACCTGAAGTCAGGTTTGAACTCGGGTCTCTGCCGCTGCAAGACTGTAACTCTACCGCTGCACCACCGTGTTGCAAAATCACGACACAAAACGTCACCTGTCCATGTTCTCCAGAGAAGCTGCCGAACTGTTACCTGGTTTTTGAATGGTCCTTCCCGAAGATCAGGTACTGTCCTATAGACCTCTACCCCATTGTGGACATTGGACATTGCCTATGGAACCGATGCGCTACTATACTATATCCTGCACTCTGTACCTTCCCCTTCCCCTCGAGACCAATTGTACTCGAGTTTGCCTTGATTGCGTTTTATGCACTGTATAATCTGATATGATTGGATAACATACAAAATAGCTGTTCCCAGCACCTCAATACATGTGACAATAATAAACCTAAACCTGTGAAAGAAATCTAATATGAAACCCAAAAATAAACTGAAATCCATTGTAAGTGTCTCTTTGATTTCACCCTTCAGAGTATACATTTCCTTAACTATTTGCTGTTATCAGAGTTGTAAGTTTTAAAATCATATTATATTTTGTTCATCCCAAGATCAAATGCTTTAACATGCAAGTGAAGGTGGACTCAGTGGAGCTGCCTACATAGTCATGCGTGGTAAACAGCAACACTTGTCCAAATGCTTCACACAAATATCACTTCACATCGCCTTGCCACACAAGGCTGTGGAGGCCAAGTTAGTGGATATATTTAAGGCAGAGATAGATAGATTCTTGATTAGTATGGGTGTCACAGGTTATGTATGGGGAGAAGGCAGGAGAATGGGGTTCGGAGGGAAAGATAGATCAGCCATGATTGAATGGCGGAGTAGACTTGAAGGGCCTAATGGCCTAATTATGCTTCTATCATTTATGATCTTATGGTCTCCCTCTTCCCAGCTCTCCCACAAGCTTACTGTCTCCGCCTCTTCCTTTCTTTTTCCAGCCCCTCCCCCTCCGACATCAGTCTGAAGAAGGGTCTTGACCCGAAACGTCACCCATTCCTTCTCTCCATAGATGCTGCCTGTCCCGCTGAGTTTCTCCAGCATTTTTGTCTACCTCATGAAATATCCATGTCAGTCATGCACAGATCAAAAGCAGCAATTTTTTATTTTTTTTTTAACCCAGGACAATTCCAGTTTTCCATTCCTCGGAATGAACAGCAACAGCCGCCGGGAGATCATGCAAAATTCATTCACTGGGAGCAAGGAATCTATCAGCATCAATGAGATGGAGCTGGCGTAGGGGTAAGGAGGCGGCTGTAAAGGAGGAGGAGAGAAATCCGGGTCGCAAATTCTCTGCCGATTGAACCTTCCGACGGGTGACAGCACAAAAAACCTTTCCTACTTTGCCTCGACGCGGTTGGAGTGTTGGAGGGAACTGCAGATGCTGGTTTACAAAAAAAGACACAAAATGCTGCAGTAACTCAGCAGGTCAGGCAGTATCTCTGGAGAACATGGGGAGGTGATGTTTCAGCTCAGGACCCGTCAGGTCGAGACCCTTCTTCAAATTTGAATCTAAAGTGCCACCTATCCATGTTCTCCAGAGATGCCGCCTAACCCGCTCAGTTATTCCAGCACTGTCATTAAATCAACAAATATTCAACATGGAACTTTAAACAGCTACTGATCCAATTTCTTACTGGCACAGAAATGGGGCACAAGGTACTGATATAAATAGACAATAGACAATAGGTGCAGGAGTAGGCCATTCGGCCCTTTGAGCTAGCACCGCCATTCATTGTGATCTTGGCTGATCATCCACAAGTTTTTATGTTGAACTCTATCGTGTGTGGTGTTCTTTATTTTTATTGTATGGCTGTATGGTGAACACACATTTCACTGTGCCAACTGGCACATGTGACAAATTAATGTATCTTGTATCTCTTGTATCTCTTGTATCAGTACCCCGTTCCCGCTTTCTCCCCATATCCCCTGACTCCACTATTTTTAAGAGTCCTATCTAGCTCTCTCTTGAAAGCATCCAGAGAACCGGCCTCCATCGCCCAACTGAGGCAGAGAATTCCACAGACTCACAACTCTGTGTGTGAAAAAGTGTTTCCTCATCTCTGTTCTAAATGGCTTAACCCCTCTATTCTTAAACTGTGGCCCCTGGTTCTGGACTCTCCCAACATCTGGGAACATATAAAATAATATGTTGGACGGTGTCCATTTGGCATTTGTATGGTGCTTTTCTCGTCACTTTCAGGACTTCCCCAAGCACTTTGCAGCGAGTGGAGGACTTGTTCGAAATTAAACTTCTTGAGTCAAGACTTGCATCTGAGGATAACTTGCTTTTATCATTTCACTAATGATCAAAGTCTGCGCCATTCCTGCAATAAACCTTAACCGAAATATAATGAGAAACATGCCTTTGGTCTTGTAAAGTGGAATGATCAACATTCTGATCCAACTACCAACAGAGCCATCACAACAGCTTGGAATCCTGCACCCATCGCCACCATCTGTGGTTAATGAAGAGGGAGAGTCTGAAGCATCAGTTTAGTTTGAAGATACAGCATGGAAACTGGCCATTCCGCCCACGGAGCCCACGCTGAGCATCGATCACCTGTTCACTCTAGGTCCATGTTATTCCACTTTCTCAACCACTCCGTACACAGAGTCAATTAACCTGCAAACCCACACAATTTGGGGATGTGGGAAGAAACCAGAACACCCGGAGGAAACCCACGTGGTCACAGGGAGAACTTACAAACTCCACACAGACAGCACCTGAGGTCAGGATCGAACCTGGGTCTCTGGCGCTGTGCCACTGCATTGCCTATTGATAGCATTATTTTTTAAAATCCTGCCTTTCATGCAATCGATGAATTATAATGCATTCATGCAGCAGGGTTGTTAAATAATATCGCTGTTATTCCAAAAACAGAGAGAAGGTGGAAAAAATAATGCATAGGAAGGAAATGCAGATGCTGGTTAACACCGAAGATGGACACAAAATGCTGGAGTAACTCAGCGAGGCAGGCAGCATCTCTGGAGAAAAAGTATGGGTGACGTTTCAGGTCGAGACCCTTGCTTAGACATAAGAAAATAAATCCTATTTCCAACATACACCTGAAAAGAATAAAGCTGGAAAAAAACAAATCTGAAAGACACTAAATCCTTAAGGATTACTGAAAACAGATTTATTTTCCACACACTTGCCAAATAGATGTCAGCTGTTGCAATACACTACACCTATACCCATGAGGACATTTTAGCTGGACAGTGAATTTAATTTTGAGCAACCATGGACTGAATTAATCTAATGGGGCCCCACTTAAGATACAATCAAGTGACATCAATTTTGGCTCTAGGTCAACATATTGCAGTATACAAACTATTTTGATTCAACACAAAGTAAATGATGGCCAAGGCTCAATTTAATAAGATCAAACCGTTTCATAATTAACATGTCAGAGCATAATTCAATGCTGGGGTCACTTCAGATCAAGCTCCCTTCCCTGTTTTACTCCTCTGTAACAACAAGGGATGGGGTGAGTGTGCGATTAAGGTTTGCTGGTCACGAGTCAAGTGTAACACTTCACGCCGAAGCCAACATCATGAGAACAATGTGTGGATACGAAGAACTGCAGATGCCGGTTTGCAGGCAAACAAAAAGTGCTGGAATAACACACGTGTCAGTCCAGACCCCGCAACGTCGCCAAGACAACAGACCTTAATGGTTAGATCAAGATCCCTGCACTTCCAACAACTGGGACTTGAAAATGGCGCCAAACTGGCGGCTGTACACTATCTCAGTGTTCTACTGCTATACACTTGTACTGCATCCATGTTGCTGATCTAAGATGGCTCTAAGTGCTTCTGTATAGTGATACTTGCACTGAACTATAAACAAAAATTAGTTTCGCTGTTCCTGGGTACATATGACAAATAACCATACCATAGCGGGCAGCATATCGGGGGAATATGGATAGGTGACGTTTCAGGTTGGGACCCTTCTTCAGACGGTGGGGTGAGAGACTGAAGAATTGTCCCGAACCCAAACGTCACCTCTATACTCAAGTCTATGCTATGTTCAAGACACCTCAGACACCCTCCGTCATCTCCGCGCATTCCACTCTCTAGGCCCTCACCCTCTCACCCCCTCATCTTCACCATGGACGTCCAGTCATTGTACACCTCCATCCCCCACCAGGATGGTCTCGAAACCCTCCGTTTTTTCCTCGACCGTAGAAGCAATCTATACCCGGCCACTGACACCCTCCTCCGCCTAGCGGAGCTGGTCCTTACACTTAATAACTTTTCATTTGACTCCTCCCATTTCCTCCAAATACAAGGCGTAGCTATGGGCACACACATGGGCCCCAGCTACGCCTGCCTCTTTGTCGGGTACGTAGAACAATCCTTGTTCAATGCGTACCAGGGCCCCATCCCCGACCTCTACTTCCGCTACATCGATGATTGTTTTGGTGCCACATCCTGCACCCACACACAACTGACTGACTTCATCCGCTTCACCACCAACTTCCATCCGGCACTCAAATACACCTGGACCATTTCCGACACTTCCCTACCATTCCTTGACCTCACTATCTCCATCGCAGGTGATAGACTCCTTACCGACATCCACTACAAACCTACCGACTCCCATGGCTATCTGGACTACACTTCTTCCCACCCTGCTTCCTGTAAGGACTCCATCCCCCACTCCCAATTCCTCCGTCTACGCCGCATCTGCTCCCAGGATGAGGGGTTCCACACCAGGGCATCTGAAATGTCCTCATTCTTCAGGGAACGGGGGTTCCCCTCCTCCACCATAGATGAGGCTCGCACCAGGGTCTCTGCCATACCCCGCAACACTGCTCTCTCTCCCCATCCCCCCACTCACAACAAGGGCAGAGTCCCCCTAGTCCTCACCTTTCACCCCACCAGCCGTCACATACAACAAGTGATCCTCCGTCAGTTTTGCCACCTCCAACGTGACCCCACCACTTGCCACATCTTCCCACCTCCCCCCATGTCTGCCTTCCGCAAAGACCGCTCCCTCCGTAACTCCCTTGTCAATTCTTCCCTTCCCTCCCATACCACCCCCTCCCCTGGTACTTTCCCTTGCAACCGCAAGAGATGCAACACTTGTCCCTTCACCTACCCCCTCTACTCCATTCAAGGACCCAAGCAGTCGTTCCAGGTGCGACAGAGGTTCACCTGCATCTCCTCCAACCTCATCTATTGCATCCGCTGCTCTAGATGCCAGCTGATCTACATCGGTGAGACCAAGCGGAGGCTTGGCGATCGTTTCGCCGAACACCTCCGGTCGGTCCGCAATAACCAACCTGACCTCCCGGTGGCTCAGCACTTCAACTCCCCCTCCCATTCCGTATCTGACCTCTCTGTCCTGGGTCTCCTCCATGGCCACAGCGAGCAACACCGTAAATTGGAGGAAATGCACCTCATATTCCGCTTGGGCAGTCTACATCCTGGGGGCTTGAACATTGAATTCTCCCAATTCTGCTAGCCCTTGCTGTCCCCTCCCCTTCATCAGCCATCCGGTTGTCTCCTCCCCTCCCCCAGCCCTCGGGCTCCTCCTCCGCCTTTTTCCTTTTTTCCTTTCTTCTCCCCACCCCCTATCAGTCTGAAGAAGGGTTTCGGCCTGAAACGTTACCTATTTCCTTCGCTCCATAGATGCTGCTGCACCCGCTGAGTTTCTCCAGCATTTTTGTGTACAGTCACCTCTATACTGCTGGACCCGTTGAGTTACTCCAGCGCATTGTGTCTCAGCATTAGAACAAAGGTCAAAGGAAGAGTATCGCCCTGAAACATTGCCTGTCCATTCCCTCCAGAGATGCTGCCTGTCCCGCTGAGTTACTCCAGCTTTGTATGTTTTACTCGGGGGAAAAAAACCTTGCTGAGTGTGATTTTGCGACTTTTTGGAGAGGGTGGGGAATGGATAACAGAAGTGTCAGGCAACAGCAGAGTTCAGACAGAGATTTTCATTGTGCATAGCGGGACATCAGTTGAGAAGGTTTTAAGAAAAAATTATACTACCAGATGTAAGGAGTAGGGATTGCATTTTTTGGACCATATTTCACAACCCCAGGCTGACCCAAAGCGTTTCACAGTTAATTAAGTTGTACTTCTGTTCAAAGTGCAGATTAGTTAGGACTTTAGTAATGGGGTGGCAAAGTTCTTCACAGCAAGACCCTGGAAACAGCGATGTGATAATGACCAGACAAGTTTATTTTTAAAGCAGCGAGATATTCCGTGGGCCAAATCTTTATTCTGCATTGTATACATTTCCGATCAGCAGAGAAGGTTATTGGCTGCAACCTTCCCTCCATTGATGAACTGTACACTGCAAGGGCCAGGAAGCGAGCAGGCAAGATCATCTCTGACCCCTCTCACCCTGGCCACATACTCTTTGAATCACTTCCCTCTGGAAGGCGACTCCGGACTGTCAAAGCTGCCACAGCCAGACATAAAAACAGTTTTTATCCACGAGTAGTTGCTCTACTCAACAGCCAAAAATCTGTAGCCTCCCTTTGATCTGGTATTTTGTTGGTTTCACATGCTTGATCAATGGTGTTTTATCATTAATGTTTTATTATTATTAATGTTTAGTGTTTTCTGAGTCATTCGCAACTGTCACTGTATGTCATGTTGTTATTTGTGGACGGAGCACCAAGGCAAATTCCTTGTATGTGAATACTAGGCCAATAAACTTACTTACTTATGTAAAATGTTACTCAGTCCAAAGAGAGTGAGGTGCTTCCTGCTTGAAGGCCAGTGCTGGAGCAACTCAGCGGGTCAGGCAGCATCTCTAGAGAAAAGGAATAGGTGACGTCTCGGATGGAAGTGTTAAAATAAGTAGTGTTAAGGCAGCACAGTGAGTGGTGCAGTTGAGAGAGCTGTTGCCTTGCAGCACCAGAGACTCGGGTTTGATCCTGACCTCGGGTGCAGTCTGTTTGAAGTCTGCACATTCTGTCTGTGAACACATGGGTTTTCTCAAGGTGTTCCGGGGATTCCTCCCACATCCCAAAGACTTGCGGGTTTGTAGGTTAATTGTCTTTTGTGAATTGCCCCTGGTGCGTAGAGGCTGAAGGAGAAAGTGGGATAACACGGAACGAATATGGATGGGTGATCTACGGTCGCATGGACCGGGTGGGCCAAAGGGCCTGCTTCCATGCTGAGTGTCTCACAATTAATTCAAGAACATGGAGTTTAGAAGGATGAGGGGAATATCTTATAGAAACATATAAAATTATAAAAGGACTGGACAAGCTAGATGCAGGAAAAATGTTCCCAATGTTGGGTGAGTACAGAACCAGGGGCCAAAGTCTTAGAATAAAGGGGTGGTCATTTAAGACTGAGGTGAGAAAAAACATTTTCACCCAGAGAGTTGTGAATTTATGGAATTCCCTGCCACAGAGGGCAGTGGAGGCCAAGTCACCAGATGGATTTAAGAGAGAGTTAGATAGAGCTCTAGGTGCTAGTGGAGTCAAGGGATATGGGGAGAAGGCAGGCATGGGTTATTGATTGGGGACGATCAGCCATGATCACAATGAATGGCGGTGCTGGCTCGAAGGGCCGAATGGCCTCCTCCAGCACCTATTTTCTATGTTTCTATGTTTCTATGTAACATCCTGCCAATGGTCAATGGTGCTGTGTTTGTCACATGTGCAACTTGCACAGTGAAATTCATTTTGCACATATAACACTCGCTGGCGCGGCCATTATTGACGTCATTATTCAAATTCCACAAGTCTGGTCGGCCCACGCATCGGTCTCCTGGAAAGGTTCCCACGAGCTGTCGTCCTCATCCACCAATCCTTATGTCCCAGGGTCGCCTCCTGCAGCTAACCTTGAAGACGCTGGAGGCATTACCTCCCAGCCCTCTCCTGGCTTCCGCCGTCTCCAGCTCCTCCCCAGCCACGCTGACCACGAGGGTGGTGAATCTGTGGAATTCTTTGCCACAGATGGCTGTGGAGGCCAAGTCGGTGGATATTTATAAGGCAGAGATAGATAGATTGGATTAGATTAGATTCAACTTTATTGTCATTGTGCAGAGTTCAAGTACAGAGACAGCGAAATGCAGTTAGCATCTAACCAGAAGTGCAAAAATAGTGCATGTGGTGGAAAAATATCTAAGAAAGTGCAGTGGAGCAGCATTCTTGATTAGTACGGGTGTCAGAGGTTACAGGGAGAAGGCAGGAGAGCGGGGTTAGGAGGGAGAGATAGAACAACCATGATTGAATGGCGGAGTAGACTTGATGGGCCAAATGTCCTAATTCTACACCTCTCACCTATGACCTTAAGAGCCTTCGGGCCAGTTTCCAGTCCTGCCAACTGAGGAGACTTCAGCAGGCCCTGATGAGTCTTCAGGCTCAGAGAAAAGAAGAAATATTTTCTTCTGTACACTTGATCTTGTACCATAATGGAGGTCAGAAGAGAGTCGCTATTTTGGAAAACTGGTTTCAGGCTTGCCGTATCACACCTAGCAGAGATCTAGCAGTATAATTAGGGACTTGAGACAGGAGACATTGGCTTGGGAGACTAAGATGATATTGATTCAATGCTTATGGAATGGGATATCATCCAAATGTTATAAATGTCAGGGAGGTTCTGAAGATGCAACGGGTCTAACTTAAATGAAATCTCTTTCGCTGCATTCCTGAACTTTGCCTGCTCAATCTCCAACAAGGATGTATACTTGTCTGGCTCAGGTCTTCAAAAGACAGATAATTAATCATTCTAATCTTCCAACATCAGAGCGTTCCTACTAACTTTCAAGATTCCTTCAGTAAATCCTTACAACATAATTGAGAGCAAACTGCATTTTGCATTAAAAAAACATACGGATAATTAATTAACACGGTGGCGCAGCGGTAGAGTTGCTGCCTTACAGCGAATGCAGCGCCGGAGACCCGGGTTCGATCCCAACTGCGGGTGCTGTCAGTATGGACCTGCTGAATGTTACCAACATTTTCAAATCTTCAGTAACTTTGGCGTAGTTTAGAAGGATGAGGGGGGGACCTCATTGAAACTTACTGAATAGTGAAAGGCCTGGATAGACTGGACATGGAGAGGATGTTTACACTAATGGGAGAGTCTAGGACCAGAGGGCACAGCCTCAGAATAGAAGGACGTATCTTTAGAAAGGAGATGAGGAGGAATTTCTTTAGTCAGTGGGTGGTGAATCTGAGGAATTCATCGCCACAGACGGCTGTGGAGGCCGTCAATGGATATTTTTAAGGCAGAGATAGATAGATTCTTGATTAGTACGGGTGTCAGCGGTTATGGGGAGAAGGCAGGAGAATGGAGATGGAGCGATACATCAGCCATGATTGAATGGCCGAGTAGACTTGATGGGCCGAATGGCGTAATTCTGCTCCTATAACATACCAACTTATGAAATATTCACATTCAACATCTACCACTCGACTGTAGCTATCATAATTGTCATAAACTATTAAGGAACATTCTAAACTTGGCAACAGTGGAAAAATATGCACAGATAGCAAAGCAAATGTCAAATGAACTCCATGTCTGCCTAGAATTCTTTATTCCATGGTATACATTGGCAGAAATGCAAAGTTTTCTCGTGTTTCACTGGACACCAAGAGAGTCCAAACGAGTTGCAATTAAGGTGTCCAGTTAGAAGTAAAAAAAATGCAGAAAATGTCCATGAGCTTGGAAGTATTTCCCAGCTTCATCTGGAAAATCGAGAAGTAGCAGAACGTTGCACCGCGTCCAACAATAATACCCAGTTTGGAATTCTCCAGTTGAAATTACAACTGACTTTAGTTTTTATACTTTGACTTTCTTTCCAGCTATACGACTTTGCCTTTTGTTTTTACATATTAACTTTCTATTCAGCTTCACTGGAAACAATCATGGGATTTGAAAAATGTGAAGAGGGCTAAATTCCTGACCAAGAGTTAAATACTTCTTCATTAAGGGGGTAAAAACTGGCATTTCTATCATTACTCCAATGTGCACATCTACAACTCCATCAAACTCATAAAATCAGCGTGACGCATGTCCTTCGAATTCCACACAGTTTCACATTTTGCGGTTTTTACATTCTTCTATTTATTTATTTGTTATTTCTGTCATCTTCTCACGGCTTTAAAAAGTCATTTCATTTTATCTCCTTCAACTCATTACTTCACAGATGGCTTCAACAGATTATTCCTCACGCACGCTCAAGCTTCAACCTATCCTATCCGTCCTAATAGACAATAGACAAGAGTTAATAGGTGCAGGAGTAGGCCATTCAGCCCTTCAATGTGATCATGGCTGATCATCCCCAATCAGTACCCCATTCCTGCCTTCTCCCCAACTCAAAACTAACTTGTTTTCTCGTAGTTTAGTTCAGAGATATTTCCATTCCCATTCTTGTTCCCATTTCTGAAAAAAGGGCATTTGATGTAAAATGTTTCCCTCTCAGCAGATGCAACCCAACACCCCAATTCCTTCCAGCATTTCCCATTTATTAAAGTTTGGTTTAGTTTAGAGATACAGTGCAGAGACAAGCCCTTCGGCCCACCGAGTCCACACCGACCAGCAATCCCCGCACATTAACATTATCCCACACACACGAGGGACAGTTTTTACATTTACACCAAGTCAATTGACCTACAAACCTGTACGTCTTTGGAGTGTGGGAGGAAACTGAAGATCTCGGAGAAAGCCCACGCAGGTCACGGGGAGGACGTACAAACTCCGTACAGACAGCACCCGTTTTCGGGATCGAACCCGGGTCTCAGGTGCTGTAAGGCAGCAACTCTATCGCTGCGCCACCGTGCCGCCCTTGGTACTTGGGTATGCATGGAACGTAGGGATGTGGATTAGTTACAGGCAGATGAGATTAGTTTATCTTGGCAATATATTTGGCACAGACATCAGGGCCTGGTCACAGGCTGTACTGTTCTATATTCTATCTTACAAAGTCCAGCATCCTGGCTTATACAACAACTGGTCTTACCAATGATCATCTCACGAACTACAGGATTGTCATAAAAAACCCATCATTCTTATTCATCGCCGTGACCCGCAGACTCAGTGTGTGGTTAAACTACAAAATGCTCTGTGAAATAACAGATCGAGTCATTCAGTTCAAGAGCAATTAGGGAGGAGCGATTGAACTGCTGGCCTTGCCAGTAATGCTCAGACCCAGAAAATGACTTGAAAATTCATCTCCTCCCCTCTCTCACTCTGCGCTCCACAGAAACTTCTCCTCCTCAGCGCAGTCTGAAGCGGCTCACCCTTGACACAGTCATTATCGGTTTAGTTCAGCACCTGTGGGCTCCGTGGAGAGCAATGAATGCCCCTCTGCTCATTGCTGCTCTACTCGCACTTGCCAGCAGCAGTAATTTGCTCCCACAATCACACTCAATTACCGCGTACTAAAATGTAAACTACCTGAAACTCGCCTCCCCTCTGAGCTTTCTTAAATCTCCACTGAAGGGACGTGACGGAATCTGGGGCAGGTGCAACTGTGGACGGACCTCACACTTTAACAGCGGGGAAAAGTGCAGGGAGTTGGCAGTCCGCAAGGAACTCAACACCGTAGAACAGGCGAGATTACAATGGCGACCACCCCCTCCCCCTCCCCCTCCCCTCGTACGATCCGCTAAGGAACATAAATATGCAGGGAATGGCTATGCATGAAAATTAATGATGTCAGATACATTCTATCATCATCTATAATATTACAACATTATTATCATAGTATAATATCAATAAACAATATATTAATACACTATCATATATCATATTGTAGAATATTATATTTATGGTATAATATATTAATATAGTATAATATGTGAATATACTATAATAATATTAGTATATATTCATTTGACATTTGCTTTGCTTTCTGTGCATATTGTTCCACTGTTGCCAAGTTTAGAATGTTCCTTAATAGTTTGACAATTCTGTTAGCTTCAGTCGGGTGGTAGATATTGAATGTGAATATTATATTATAATATTATACATTTGGATACAATGTATCCTACATCATTCATTTTATATATTGTAATATACTACATTAATATATTAGATATAGTATAATAATAGATATATAATATTATAACATACAATATATTATTATATAATATAATGCAACTATGCATAATATAATAATGTATAATATCTATATAGAATGTAGGACACATTGCAGCTATTGCATACAGCCTCTAGCACAATCAACTAGATACAATATTAAACAGAAAGATTGCAATATAATTAGAATATAGAACAGGACAGCACAGGAACAGATCCTTTGGCCCACAATTTTTAAGCCAAGCATGACAATAGACAAGCATGATGCCAAGGCAAGCTCTGATCTACCTGCACATAATCCATATCCTGCATCTCCATGTGCCCATATCCTGCATCTCCATGTGCCCAACCTAAAGCCACTTAAACGCCACTATCATATCCGTCTCCATCTCCACCTCCACCTCTAAAAGCGCACTCACTATCTTGTGTGTAAAATAAACTTGCCTGCACATCTCCTTTAAACTTTGCCCCTCTCACCTTTATGCCACGCCTCTTGTATTTGATATTTATATTTTAAGAAATGTTTCTGACTGTCTATGCCTCTCATAATTTTATATACTTCTCTCAGGTCTCCCCTCAACCTCTGGCGTTCAAAAGTGAGATATGGGCCAGGCACAAGTAAGTGGGACTGGTTTACTGGTTAGGAAACTTAATCAGCATGGACGAGTTTCAAGCAAGAATTTCATTGTCCTATCTGGGGCACATGACAATAAACTCTCTTGACTCTTGACTTGAGATGGACTGAAGGGCCAATTTCCATGTCGTGTAGCTTAATGACTTTGTGATTGTGATTAACCTTATTTTAAAATCACGTAGAGACAAAAAGTTGGAGTGTCTCAGGGGGTCAGGCGGCTTCTCTGGAGGAAAGGAATAGGTGACGTTTTGGGTCGAGACTCTTCTTCAGACTGAGAGTCAAGGGCAAGGGAAACGAGAGATATAGCGGTGATATAGAGAGATATAGAACAAATGAAAGAAATATCTGCAAAAAACTAACGAGGATCAAGGAAACAGTCCATCTTCGGTTTTAACCAGCATCTGCAGTTCCTTCCTACACATTTTCAATCACACAGTTGCCTCTGGATCCTTTGATTTTGTCCATGTACTCCTTGACCCCAGTCAGGGTCAGTCTGAATACTTCACAGCTGGACAGACTTAGCTGTCAGTAATTACTTATGCGTTCTCCTGTAATCCCAATCATTTGTAACGAAGAACTAACTATGTTTTTAAATTGTTCTCACTTAAAAACGAATACTCCATTGCATTCAGGCCAAAAACTTGGCATTCATACATTGATAGTGAATAAAATTATAGTGGCCAATAAAAAGGGAAATAGATAATGGTTATGAGAAAAACATTTACTTCCACGATTTATTCATCGACCAATAAATCATCATCTTGTGATTATGCGAGCAACAATTCCTCTCATCTCCACTGACAAAGACTCAAAAAATACAACCAAAGCTCATCCAAGATAGCAGAATTTCATTTCCATTGTGATTCTAAACAGATGTTGGACAGTTCTGCCATCTCATAAACAACGCTGCTTTGAGCTCAATTGCAACAGTTTACCAAACAGAGAGAAAAGTTGTAAAATTCAGAAACTGGGGAGTGCAGATCTTGCAGA
This sequence comes from Malacoraja senta, assembly GCA_038087875.1. NCBI lineage: Eukaryota > Metazoa > Chordata > Chondrichthyes > Rajiformes > Rajidae > Malacoraja > Malacoraja senta. The sequence continues at coordinate 5,165,703 of CM075979.1, forward strand.
GAATTGGTGGCACGGTTGCACAGCGGTGGGGCTGCTGCCTTACAGTGCCAAAGACCAAGGTTCGATTCAGACTACGGGTATGGAGTTTGTACGTTCTCCCCGTGACCTGCCTGGGTTTTCTCCAAGATCTTCGGTTTCCTCCAATGACGTACAGGTTTGTAGGTTAATTGGCTTGGTATAAAATGTAAATTGTCCCTAGTGTGTGTAGAATAGTGTTAAGTGTGTGGGGATCGCTGGTCGGTGAGCCTGTTTCCACGCTGTATCTCTATACCAGAATAAACGAAACGAAATTGCAGAGAATTGTGGACGCAGCCCAGACCATTAGGCAACCCAACCTCCCTTCAATTGACTTCATTTTTACCTCACGCTGCCTCGGCAAGGCCAGCAGCATAATCGAGGACTAGTTGCACTCCCTCTTCTCCCTTCTCCCATCGGGCAAAAGGTGCAGAAGTTTTTAAACGCAGATTCAGGGACAGTTTCTTCCCAGCTGTTATCAGTCAACTGAACCACCCTACCAACAACTAGAGAGCAGTCCTGAGCTACTATCTACCTCATTGGAGACCCTCGGACTATCTTTGATTGGACTTTACCTTGCATTATTTCCTTTATCATGTATCTGTATACTATGGATGGCTCGATTGTAATCATGCTGGCTGGCTGGTTAGCACGCAAGAAATACTTTTCACTGTGCCTCCGCACATGTGACAGTGAAGTGAACTAAACTTCAAAATAGGTCACTTTGCTAATGACTCTGATACCGTAAATAATAGAGAAGCAAAACGAAATATTACAGAGCATGAACACACAATCAAGTACATGTAGTACTGATTTACACTATTTAATAAGAATTTAAAGGGCCTGTCCCACTATACGAGGTAATTCAAGAGTTCTCCCGAGTTTCCCCTGATTCGAACTCGGAGAATTACGGTAATAGCCGCTCGTAGGTACTCGGGACTCTCATGGACATTTTTCAACATTGTTGAAAAAACTTCACGAGCTTACCGCATTTCCCGAGTACCTGCCGTTAGCGTTACGAGTCGCTAAGAGACGTCCCCGAGTTCCGACGTACCCACTACGTACATTCTATGTGCTTACCACGAGTTTGATTTTTTTTTAAACTCTGGAGAGTTCTTTGATAAACTCGTATAGTGGGACAGGCCCTTCAGTATGTTTCCATGCTAAGTAACTTTAAGTAACCTATTCTATGCTTTGCAGGAATTCACATGTGCTTTTTAAAGTGAGGCTTTCTGGTCCTGAAGCCTCTACCGCTACTAAAGACATGAAACGTCAGTGTCTAGGAATAACACCATTTCCAGACTCACTTCTGCAGATTAACCATAATCGTAGCACGTTGGATTAAATTGTTTGTACATTGGAGCCGTCAATGACGACTGCATGGGTGATTTCATGAGAGATGCATCAAAAATGGACTCGGTGGAATCTAGGATTGAAATTCACTGCCTCAGAAGAGATGTCCAGGCCGTTTGTTGCATTTCCACTTCTTTACTTTAGTTTAGTGAGTTATATTAAGGTCGGGGGGGGGGGAGGGAGTCGTCTCCCCTCCCCCCCCCCCCTGGTGCGTGGTGCGTCTGTCACCGTCACCATGTAATCCCGTGCAACCTGCTCCATGATCGGATTGTCGGCGACTAAACCGTCTCCCCCACCTGGTTTGCCAGGTGAGGAGGGGGCTGTGGACCCCCAGCAGGACCAAAGACAAGACCTGTCAAAGGACGGATGAGCTTCTAGCGAGCCAACGGACATCCACACTTCAGTAGACGTGCGATCACTGCCGTACATAGCATTGTAAGGAATGATGATAAAGCACACACACACCAAATCCTGCACTTCCAGCGGTGGAATTCCACAGGAACTGGAGGACAGAGATGTGTGGTGCGTCTGTCACCGTCACCGTTCCCGTTGGAAACTGGGACCACTGCGTCGCTAATGTTTTCAACGATGATGAATGAATGGTGATGCAGCACGGAAAAATGCCCGTGTTGATGGCGCCGATCGATCACCCGTACACTAGTTCCATGTTATCCCACACACCAGGGATGATTTCCAGGAGCCAATTAACCTACAAACCCACACGTCGTTGGAATATGGGAGAAAAACCAGAGCACCCGAAGTAAACCCACGCGGCCACAGGGAGAACGTACAAACTCCTGCGTCTCTGGCGCTGCGAGGAGGCAGCTCTACGCTGTGCTGCCATAATTCAATCATAATCAACTACATCACCTGGTGGATAATGGGCCACAGCCTCAAAGTTCTGCGCACTTCAGCGATATTTTTTCGCTACACCAACACCAGCGAACAGATTATCACATTTTGCTTAGTGGGATATTTTGATTCACAAATTACTTGCTCCATTTCCTTCATTACAACAGGAGAAGCATATTGTCAGTGCAGGTGGTTGCAACTTGCTGTAAGGCATTAGGATGCCATGCGAAATGCTGAACAAATTTGATCCTTTTTGCTTTTTACAACAGAGCCTTGTACACTTTACAAACAATTTCTGCATTAAAAAAAAAACTAGATTCAAATCGGAACATGATCCGAGACATTCTGTAAAATACTGATCACGGTACAAATGTGCGATTTGTCAGGTAACTACTAAGTAAATGGGGTCAAAGTGACAATAGGTTGTTAAAATATATAATTAACTTGACTAAGTGGGACCCGTTGGGTCCCAGCATCACACCGGAGGGCTGGTCCCCCAACGCAATATTCCACCTCTCCACCAATTCCAATATTGGTGGCCAGTGGGGGGGGGGGGGCTTTCTCGAGCGCTAGTATGGATGTTGTGGGCTGAAGGGACTGGTTTCCAGAGGGCTAGTATGGACATTGTGGGCCGAATGAATTCTTGGGCTAGCGGCTCAGTCACTCAAGCCTGTTGTGCCGGCAGCTCACACTCACGGCTGGTGGGCTGGCAGTTGACTCACGGCTATTCCTTGAAATTCCATTTCAAGCAGGGTGCAAAGCCACCAAATTTAAGTGCAGTTTCTTACCACTTCAAGCAGGGTGCAAGGCCACCAAACTCAAGTGCAGTTTCATACTATTTCAAGCAGGGTGCAAGGTCACTAAAGACAGCGAGTCGTGACCTCTCCCTCCTCCATCTTGCAGAGACTGAGCCACACCCACACTTCTGGGTTTTATAGTCCCTCCCCCCAGAAGGGGCATGGCCTTCATGGCGTGATTGACAGGAGAGAGAATCTCAACATTTTTTTAAACACTAATAACTCTTTTATTTTTCATCGATGGGAAAAATCCTCGTCCTGCACACCGGAGGGGGACTGAGTAAGATGGCCAAAAATCACAGCCGCAAGTGGCAGTGTTTTTTCTAAAATCAATATACAGAACAGGAAGTGGTCAAGATCAGACTTTTAGTAATATAGATTTATCAAATGCATTAGAGAGATGAACAGAGGTTTTCAAATCACTCAGCAATAATCTCTACTTCACTCTGGATAGTTCAGTTAGAGTCTTTTATAACTTTGCAAAAAGTTGCAGTCGGGAAGTAAATTTCTGCCTACCATTTTTCTTAAAGCAAATTAAAAATAAAATATTATCCTTGCAAATAATAGTCAGTAACATTGCAAAAGTAGTTGGATAGAGGATGCAAACATGAACAAACAGGCCTAAAACTGTCATAATCCCACAAGCTGTGACATGTGTACATATTGCTGGAATGAAAATGTATTGAAAATGAATGAATCTGATTGATTTGAAGGACGTTCAACCAAAACAGGTTTACTTGTCACATAACTTGCTCTGCAAGATGGATTTAAATATCACCTTGACTAACTTAACATTTTTTTAAAATCATTCATCAACGATACAACAAAGTTCAAGAATAGCTCCATGGAACTTCTATGGATTCAGCCTTTGGCTACACTACGCACTCAATTTTTTTTTGTACTGCTATTACAGTTATTAACAGGGAACTCCAGATGCTGATTTACCATGTAAAAATATAAAGTGCTGGAATAACTCAGCGGGTTAGGCAGCATCTTTGGAGAATGAGATAGGCAATGTTTTGAGTTGGGACCTTTCTTCAAACAAAATAATGTATTGATTTTTTGGGGATTCTATTTTTATTTATCTGTATTTATTGTGTTTACAGGCTTGCTACAAGGAAGAATTTCTTTGTTCCATTACCAGTTCATATGACAATTAAACAGCCCATCCCTTTTGCAACAGTCTGCACTTCAAGTGGCTAATTCGGTAACCTGATGGTTCTGCACACACAGGAGAGGATTTATAACAACCTTAGAATCAGATTAGCAGCACAGTGGCACAGCAATAGACCTGGGGCCAAGTGAATCAAGCGATATGGGGAAAGAGTTGGAACGGGGTACTGATTTTAGATGATCAGCCATGATCATATTGAATTACGGTGCTGGCTCGAAGGGTCAAATGGCCAAATGGCCTACACCTGCATCTATTTTTCTATGTTTCTATGTTCTAACTGCTGCCTCACACCGCCAGAGTCAAGGGTTCGATCCTGATCTCGGGTGTTGTGTTTGTAGAATTTGCACGTTCTCCCTCTATGACCACGTGGGTTTTCTCCGGGTTTTTTCCCATATCCCAAAGACATGCAGGTTTGTAGGGTAATTGGTCCACTGTTAATTGCTCCTGATGTGTTGGGAGTGCATGAGAAAGTGGGATGACATAGGACTAGTGTGAATGGGTGATTGATGGTCGGCATGGTCTCAGTGGCCTGTTTTAATGCCGTACCTCCAAACTAAAGTTATACAGCATGAAAATGAACCCTTTGGCCAAATACAACCAAAGTGCCCATTCAAACAAGTCCCACTTCACTGTACCTAGGAACATGTGACAATAAAGTATGATTGATTTGCCCATGTTTGGCCCAGATCCTTCTAATACATTATACTCCTTTAACATATCTTTTATATTTTGTAATTATACCTGCATCTAACTCTTCCACTGGCAGTTCGTTCCATATATGCACCAAAACCTGCCTCTATAGGGCCTGTCCCACTTAAGCTATTTTTGGGCGACTGTGATGGTCGCAGGAGGTCGCCGAAAAAACGCGACTGGACCCTCCCCCCTCCCCCCTCCCCCCTCCCCCCAACATAAAATTTGAAATAGAATCATAACTTTAACAACAAAAAAACGAAGTCAGCACCGGCGACAACCGACATTAACCTGGTGACAACTATGACAGCACCTACGTCCGGAGAAGTCAAGCTATGCTCATTGGCGTCAAACCCACTGTTGCCGACTGTCTCCGAAAATGTTTCAACATGTTGAAAATCCAGCGGCGACCAAAAGATGCTACGACTTATTTGGTGACTGAGGAGACGACTCACAACCATACAGGCGACACCCCGGCGGCCATGTGGCTACAGCCTAGTCGCCTATAGTCGCCTAAAAAATTGGCTAAGTGGGACAGGCCATTAACTTTCCCTTTAAATCTTTGCCCTCTCACCTTAAACCTGCGGCTTGAAGCATCCCAGCAACAATTGGGTACAAGGATGGCGAGCCGTTAACCTGACATGTTAATGACCTGCTACAGATGCACCAGAGAAAGCATTTTATCTCATTGGTCATTTTACAGGACCAATTTCCCTCCAGGGATGAATAAAGTTTTATCTTATCGTATCATTTTATCAGAATGCATCACGGCACGGTTTGGGAACAGCTCCGTCCAAGACCGCAAGAAATTGCAGCGAATTGTGGACGCAGCCCAGACCATCACACAAACCAACCTCCCTTCCATTGACTCCATTTATACCTCATGCTGCCTCGGCAAGGCCAGCAGCATAATCAAGGACCAGTCGCACCCTGGCCACTCCCTCTTCTCGCCTCTCCCATCGGGCAAAGGGAATAGAAATGTGAAAACGCACACCTCCAGATTCGGGGACAGTTTCTTCCCAGCTGTTATCAGATAACTGAATCATCTTACCACAACCAGAGAGCAGTGCTGAACAACTATCTTCTGCTTTGAAGACCCTCGGACTATCCTTGATCGGACTTGCTGGAGTCACCTTGCACTAAACGTTATTTTATTACCATATATCTGTACACTGTAAATGGCTCGATTGTAATCATGTATTGTCTTTCTGCTGACTTGTTAACAAGGAACAAGAAGCTTTTCACTGTACCTTGGTACTCGTGACAATAAACTAAACTGAACTAACCTTCAACTCACCTCCATTTGGTAGCCATTAACAAGTCATAGATCACAGGCAGCACGGACTTGCTGCCCCACAGCACCAGAGACCCTGGTTCAATCCTGACTACGGCTGCTGTCTGCACGGGGTTTGGACGTTTTCCCCATTTTCAGTCTGAAGAAGGGTCTCGACCCGAAACATCGCCTACTCCTTTTCTCCATAGATGCTGCCTCACCCGCTGAGTTTCCCCAGCCTTTTTTTGTCTACTTTTGATTTTTCCAGCATCTGCAGTTCCTTCTTAAACATTCAGCGTGATCAGCGTGGGTTTTCTCCGGTTTCTTCCCACACTCCAAAGACGTAGGGGTTTGTAGGCTAATTGGCTTTGATAAAATTGTAAATTGTCCCCAGTGTGTGGGGATCACTGGTTGGCACAGACTCGGTGGGCCGGAGGGTCTGTTTCCGCGCTGTATCTCTAAACTGAGATACTTGCAGTATTCTGCATCAGAAATTGATCCCCATTGGTTTCAGCCACTTCCACTGCAATACAGCACTTTTACTGCTCCCCCTCATTTCCAGGCAACACTGTCCTTAATGGAGATGAAAACTAGCCACGGGCTGTAAATTCATCAGGTCAAGAGTTCTTCTTGTAAATGTAGCAGAAGGGACAGGTTGCAAAAGACTAATAGGATTAGACAAAAGACAACGTGATCCTCTATTTGCCATGCAAACCTTTATTCTTACTAATGGGCTTGCTTCCATATGGAGTTTCAATTTGGTCTGTGTATTTGAGGAAGATGTTTTTTTCTCTGGGAAGTAATGAAGCCAACATCACCACCTAATAATAACCTGACTGAGCCCAAAGGGCAATTCACAACAGTGCCTTATTGTGGGGGGAAAAGCACAAGACTCTCAACAATTCCTGTCATAATTTGTGCAGAATATTAGATACATGGTAGTGATTGCAAAATGGTAATTTGATCGACTAGTTCAGATGATGTTACTGCAACGAGGACAGAAATCAAGCCATATAAAACCATATTAATCTCACGTTTGGATTACACTTTGAAGTCTCTCCCAGCTATCAGTTACCGGGCAAACAATGTTCACAGGGTTCGAATTCTACACGGGAGTTTCATTCACATTGGTCATTAAAGCATGATTACCACAACCAAGGAAAGCCATTGTTCCAACATTACCATCGACATTAAATTGAGACGTAATCTGTATTTAATTGCTGCCAAATTACACAAATTCTGTTGTATTCATTGTGACCAAATAGGATTTAAATGTTGGAGCCAAAAGATTTGGCTTCATCCTGTGGTTAAAAAGGCCTTCGTGAAATTCAGTGGATCAGTTTGCCGATAATGGCAAAGTATCCAAAAAATGTATAAATGGCCCTTAGCTATATCCCATGACTTTCATAAAGTCCATTTTATAATAAAATTTGCATGAACGAAAATCAGTAAATATATAAAAATAAGAACACCAAACTCATCTCCTGACACTCAAAAGGGATTTTGACTACTCAGAGATCAAAGGCTTAAATTATTGAAATATATTCATTTTTTAGATGACTGCAACTCTAAGAGGCAATATCAAATGAAGCTTAGGAATAAAAAATAAAAAGATTGTGGAGAGCAAGATTAAGAGAAAGTGTTTCTTTTTTAAACGAACTGCTATATCAGTTTCTTTTAAATAATTTGACTGCCTCTATCCTCCCAAAGGACTAAAAAAATATGATGTTCTCCAGCAGAATGTAATAACTCATTAATGTTTTATCGTGATGGGGAGACAAATTGTCTTCAGTTTTATTGATTTTTTGAAATTTAATTTTGTGTATTATTTCTTCAAGCCACAGCCATTCCAAGACTAATTGCTGTTCCTTCGCAACCGACAACATATTAACGACAAAATCATGAAACGTTTCCACAGGTCATCGATTCTGTCGGTTCAAAAACATTGTTTTATTTCCGCTCCGCGATGTCGTGTGGCGAAAGCGACAGACGATCAGAAATAAACCACCGTCTTCTCAGATTTCAGGTGTCGTTTACTTGATGTACGTTCACGAAACACCCACGGTGCCAGATTTCAGAACTTTGCTCGTTTAATGGCAAGCCTTACTCGCTAACCTCAGACGAACTTCTCACTCGTCGCATTAATGCTTCCCAAATCACCAAGCAAACGAAGACGCAAAACCATTAATTTTCAATTTAGCCCATCCGCCTCAAGTATCACTTTCCGACGTTGTCCTTGAGAACGTGACATTGCATTGTTCCCGCGTGCAACCCAAAACAGTTCTAATGGCTCATCGAGACCGAGAATCCATAGTGTGAACATGAAACCATTTCCTGTGCCCTGCTACTGCTATCACTGTCCTTCAATGTGGCATTCATCTTATCTAATGTCCAAATCAAAGAGTTTAACATGAACCAACCTTCATCTTGTGCATGACTAATCAATGAGAAAATATTTCAGTCACTTAATTTTCTTCGGGAGCCTCAGAGATTATTTAAGATGCAAGGAGACTGCAGTAAAGCATGTGATACTATAGATCTTTTGCTCTTCATAGCAAAGCATAAACTCTAGCATGGGCAGCACAGTGGAGAAGCGGTCTGCTTTGTTTTAGATGTTCCCATGTCTCCAGCTCCCCCCTCCTTGACTCTCAGTCTGACGACGGGTCTCGACTTGAAACGTCACCTATTCCTTTTCTCCAGAGATGCTGCCTGACCCGCTGAGTTACTCCAGCTTTGTGTGTTTATCTTTGGAATCTGAGTGATACAGCGCTAGAGTGACTGCCTTACAGCACCAGAGAACCAGCTGCGATCCTGACTGCTGGTGCCATCTAAGTGGAGTTTGCATGTTCATATACTCCGGGTGCTCCAGTTTCTTCCCACATTCCAAAGATGTGCAGGTTTGTAGGTTAATTGGCTTCTGTAAATTGTCCCTAGTATGTAGGATAGAAGTAGTGTACAGGTGATTGTTGGTCAGTGTGGACTCGGTGGGCCGAAGGGACTGTTTCCATGCTGTCTCTCTAAACTAAGCTATACAGAAGGGCCAGATAGCACATATGCAGGGCACGGAACAGAAACATATTGTGCAATACACAAAGTGTAAAAATGAACCGTGTAAAGTGAGCTGATTAGTTACTGTCCCACATTGGAATACTAAAGGGCCTGTCCCACTTACGCGATTTTTTTCGGTGACTTGCCGGCAACCGTCATAGTTGCAGCAGGTCTCTGAAAATTTTCAACATGTTGAAAATCGAGCGGCGACCAGAACACGGTACGACTCTTTGGGCGACTACTCACGACCATACAGGCTTCACCCCGCGACATGTCGCCTGTATGGTCGTGAGTCGTCTCCTCGGTCACCCAAAGAGTAGTAGCGTCTTTTTGGTCGCAGCTGGATTTTCAACATGTTGAATATTTTCGGCGACCTATGACGGGTGCCGGCAGTCGCCGAAAAAGTCATGTAAGTGGGACAGGCCCTTTATGTTTCAACAAAAACTCATGCCATTTTTGACGACTTTAGTTTCGATAAGGGGTGCCGATAAAGATACAAAAGTGTTCATAATAGTCCTGATGGTCCCACTATGTTCTCCCCCCCCCCAGTTCCTCCTTGTTCTCTAAGCACCCCCCCCCCACCTCCCCTGATGCCGGGTCCCTCTTTGTTCCCTTGACGGTGCACCGTGCCAGCTTATGTTCCGATAGAATTGATGCTTGGAAGATGCATTTAAACAGCATAAAAAGACCAATGTCTTCCACCTCCAGCTCAATGTTCAAAATAAATAATGAACCAGGCTTGTCAATTTCCCCAAAGTGTTTTTAAAAAAAAAAGTTATGTGTTTTAAGTTGTGCATCTTTATGTCCAAGCATAAAAACCTGATGCGTGTGAGGAGATGTGACAGACAGCACATGGCCAATTCTCTCGTGCACACGGATCTCCAGATGGCCACGGCAAGCAACAGGCCCAGGCACAAAAGTCTATAAAAAGTGTGGGGTGGAAAGAAAATAAGCGCAAGGGCCAATAAAGAAGGAAACGAGGGCCAAACACCTGTCACCAACAACCACGCAAGTCAACAGCCCCAGGAGCATGAGCAAGGATTCTGTTCTCTCGCTCTCTCTCGCCTTCTCTCGCTTGCTCCATCTCTGGCATTCTGCCACAGGGAAAGCTTGCCGTGATAAACAAACATCCTATGATTTATAACTGAGATTTCCTTATTTTCTTTACAAAAACAAGGAGATGAAAACTCAAACTGAAGAAGAATCAGGTGTTTTTTATTCAGGTGCATGACAGGCACTAATGTACGAAGAGAAAATGTTCATCTTGGGCACATTCATTTCATTTACTTAATTTTCTTCAGGGGCCTCAGTGATTATTTAAGATTCAAGGAGACCACACACAACAATAGATCTTTTGCTCTTTGTAGCAAAGCACAACCTCCGGCATGGGAGGCACAGTGCCTTACAGTGCCAGTGACTCGGATTCAATCCTGACTGCGGGTGCTGTTTGGTTGCTGTTTGAACGTTCTTCCCGTGACCTCATGGGTTTCCTCCGGTTGCTCCCATCTCCTCCAAAGAAGTGTGGGTTTGTAGGTTAATTGGCCTCTGCAAATTGCCCCAAGCTTGTAGGTACTGGATACGAAATTGGGATAACATAGAACTACACATTTCCATTTTATTCTGCGCCAGCTTCTCCATAGCCCACAATTTCCTGATCTTTCAAAACGTGTTCTATGTCCTTTATAGATTGTTTTGTTTGCATTTGAAAGGCATCTCAAAAAGGGAAAATAAAAGGATAACAATTCAAAATATTTAATCAATCCGAATTGGAATCTAATCTGCAGGGAAGCCCATGTCGCTGATGGCAAACAAAACTTCTCACACATAATTTCTTGCACGTTTATCGACTACAACGTAACTGGAAGATAAGGAGGATCTAATCCAGTCACAATCATATCCATCGCCAGAACAGTAAACAGAATTATGAATTAAGATCATTGCAATGTTTGGTTTTTGGTCTCCTCATTGTACACATTTTGCAATTTTAAATCGATATGGATATATATATGTAAATATATACACATGTATAATATATATAATGTATGTCTACATATACATACATATATACACACACACGTATATACACATGCATACATATACACCTGCATACACATGTATATATACACATACATATCCATACACATTACACACATACATACATGTACATACATATACATACAGATACATACACACACGTATATGTACACATACATATGTATACACATACATGTACGAACAGAAAATGTTCACCTTGGGCACATTCATTTCATTTACTTAATTTTCTTCAGGGGCCTCAGTGATTATTTAAGATTCAAGACCACACACATACATATATACACACACATACATATACACACATATTTAAATATACACATACATATACACATCTATGTAAATATACACATACATACACATTAGCAAATAACCACATCCTTCCAGCAAGGAATTTAAAGTTCTTTCTTCTTACATCTATAAACAACTATTTCAATATTTCATTCCAAAGTCGTGCTAATGTACAACAAATATGCAGTTTGAACGTTGTAAAAACATACTTCATAAAATGTTAGCTTTGAAAAGGTTGTATATTTGAAATTAAATAATGATTCATACCCTTCTCATCACAGGCCATTAAAATCCCTCTTTGAAAACCATAAACACCAATAAATCCACACAGACACAAGAGGCTGCAGATGCTGGAATCTTGAGCACAACTAAAAAAAGTGTTGGAGGATCTTCATGTGTCAGGCAGGGTCGGGACCCATCTTCAGAGGAAATGTTGTCTATCTATTCCCTTCAAAGACGCTGCCTGCCCCGCTGAATTCCTCCAACACTTTCTGTCTTCCCCGATGAATCCATACAGTTGATTTTGAGGACTAGTTTGGAATAGTCAAAAATATTCAGTCTGAAGAGTTGTCCCGGCACAAAAAGTCACCCACCCACGTTCTATGGAGATGCTACCTGACCTGCTGAGTTACTCCATCACTTTGTGCCACTTTTTCGTTAATGGAAAATTCTTTTGGCCACTGGCTAACTGATATATTTATCCACTGACTATGTAGCAATGCTGGTCTTCATATATTTAACATTTGAGAGAGCATTTATCAAAGCCCGAGAAAATCAAATGTTAAAATCACACATAAGGCAAGTCGTGCCATCAAACTATTTTAGACAAAAGGACACAAAATGCTGGAGTAACTAACTCACGGGTCAGGCAGCATCTCTGGAGAGCAGGGATAGGTGACGTTTCGGGTTGGGACCCTTCTTCTTCTGAAGAGTCTCAACCCAAAACGTCACCTATCCATGTTCTCCAGAGATGCCGCCCAACTGCTGAGTTACTCCAGCACTTTGTGTCTTGTGTATTAACCAGCATCTGCAGTTCTTTGATTCTCCATTAAAAACTTCTCAGTTGCTCGGTGTTTTTAGATAACTTTTGCGTGTCATGGAACAACCAAGTGCCAGAAACACACTCTTTATTTGATGTTGATGTGCCTGCCACAAAATTCTTTCAGCTCGGCTATTTATAATGAGTCAAGACGCCTCAATTTTGCCACGTGGTTATTTGCATGTCTAACCACAACAATTTCTCTCCCTGAACTGAAGCTTGCTCATTTATGGAAGAACGTTATCACCTGTTGATGTGTTATGCATGGCTCAGTGACAGCCCACCCGGCTCCAAGTCTCTGTTATGGGTTCAAGACATGCTCCAAAATTCTTACGCACAGCTTCGAGGCTAACAGTCACGAGCGAGTGATGAATAGGTCGGCACGGTGGCGCAGCGGTAGAGTTGCTGTCTTAGTGCCAGAGACCCGGGTTCAGTCCTGGCGACTGGTGCTTGTCTGTACGGAGTTTGTACGTTGTCCCCGTGACCCGAGTAAGGTTTTTCCAAAAACTTTGGTTTCCTCCCACACTCCAAGGATGTAAAGTTAATTGGCTTGGTATGAATGCTAATATGCAGGATCGCTGGTTGGTGTGGACTCGTTGGGCCGAAGGGCCTGTTTCCGTGCTGTAACTCTAGACTAAACTAAACTAAACTAGTCTGGGGCACATGACAATAAAACACACTATACTTTTGACAGTGTTGAAGGTGCCATCCATCTTCCACGAGTCAAAAAATAACACGAAGGGCTGGAGTAACTCAACGGGTCAGCATCCCGGAAGAACATGGATTGGTGACGTTTCGTGCTTGGACCCTTCGTTAGACTGACCCCGACCCGAAATGTCACCCATCCACGTTCTCCAGGGATGCTTTAGTTTTAGATATAGTTTAGTTTGAGAAATACAGTGTGGAAACGCATCATACAGCGATCGCCCCGTCAACTAGTTGCATGCCACACACTAGGGGCAATTTACAGAAGCCAATTTACCCACACATCGGAACGTCTTTCGGATGTGGAAGGAAACGGGAGCACCCGTACAAAACCCACGCGGTCACAGGGAGCACGTGCAAACTCCGTACAGACAGCACCTGCAGTCAGGATCGAATCAGAGTCTCTGGCGCTGTATGGCAGCACTCTACCGCTGCGCCACTGTGCCGCCCTGATGCACAAGATGCGACCTGATCTGCCGAGTTACTCCAGCACTTTGTGTCTTTTTTTCCCATAAAAGAGCAACAGCAGTTCCTTGTTTCTGTCTTTTTACACACAAGTCAGTTAGCTTTCCATCTCAAGTAGATGTCAAAGATCCTGTCCGCATTCTTTCATAGAAGACCAAGTGCTTTCACATTTATCTTTCAATCAATATCTTTTGATATCTTTATCTGGTAGTTATCACGGAGTAGTTTGTGGAATCTGCACTTCTTCATGTTGGCAGCCACGCATACTACACCTTAAAACATTTGGCACATCCTTAGGTTTTGAAGAACCTTATATTAAATCTTCTTCACAAAGTTTAAAAAATCCAATATCACTTTCCAGAAAACATACGTACGTAGTACTTGCCTTCAACATTGTTTTTTAATGTCAGTGCTTTAAAGAAAAATCTTTTGCAATCACTTCCAAACACTGCACAGTGTGCACATTTGTCCATAACAGAACATATGATGGATATAACTGGGTTAGAAATCTCAGAGCATGCTTAATTGGTTTTAACTATATTAACACACACACACAAACAGATGACATTGCATTTATCAAATTAGTCTACATTCCATCTAAGACACGCGTTTAATGTAAATGATTTAAGCAACACAATTTTTAAACGAGTTAGAGCATAGAGCACAGTACAGCACTGGAACAGGCCCATTGACCAACAAAGTCCACGCTGAACAGGATGGCAAGTTAAACCAATCTCCACTGCCTGCATGCGATCCAAATCCCTCCATTCTCTGCATATCCATGTACCCATTCAAAAGACTCTTAAACGCCGCCATCATATCTGCCTCCACCACCACTCCTGGCAGCGCATTCCATGCACCCACCACTCTGGAAAAAAAACATGCCCCACACATCTCCTTTCAATTTTGTCCCTCTCGCCTTTAATCTGTGACTAAACTTAATTTTAAATTCATAGAGCTGAAAGCACCAATAGCATAAATGTTTACATCTACATGCGCGCGCAGTCGCACAGCTGGTAAAGCTGCTGCCTCACAGTGCCAGAATCCCGGGTTCGATCCTGACCTCGGGTGCTGTCTATGTAGTTTGCACATTCTTCCTATGATCGTGTGGGTTTCCTCCCGCTGAGTCGCTCCAGCTTTTTGTGTCTATCCCAAAGACATACATGTTTGTAGGTCAATTAGCCGTCTGTAAATTGCCTCCTAGTGCGTATGGAGTGGGCAAGAAAGAGTGCAGGAGGAAACCGGAGCAGCAGGCCGAACCCCACATGGTTTCAGGGAGAACATGCAAACTCCGCACAGAGAGCAGCACAGGTCAGTATCGATCCTGGTTTATTGGTGGCATGAGACAGCAGTTCCATTAGGTGCGGCTGGGCCACTAAGCTGCCCCTCTCACTGTTATCCAAAGCTGCTGGACGAAGATGCAAAACTTAATCATTTACAGATTTTAAATAATCTGGCGAAACCAGAATAAAGAGTTTTAATTAATGCCAGGGTTTTCATTAATGACAACAGTTAGGAAACCATGGTAATACCTGTCTATAATAGGCAATGGTAATACCTGTCTATAATAGGCAATGAAAGAAACCATCACAGCAGTTCCAACACAATAGAAAACTAGTGTTTAGTGGTATTCACAGAGTGCTGGAGTAACTAAGTGGGTCAGGCAGCATCTCTGGAGAACATGGACAGATGAAGTTTCAAGTCAGGAACCTTTTTTCAGAGACTTAAGTAGTCTGAAGAATCATTTCGGATTCAGAAAACAAATACGCATCCTTGTATTATCCCCGTAGTCAGCAAATCTTCCCCAGCCAACAATGGACCTTTATGGACTCCACCCTTCCTCCGCTCAGATCGCATTAACCAACCTGAGTTCCCGGTGGCTCAGCACTTCAACCCCCCCTCCCATTCCGAATCCGACCTTTCTGTCCTGGGCCTCCTCCATGGCCAGAGTGAGTCCCACCGCAAA
Organism: Malacoraja senta; assembly: GCA_038087875.1. NCBI lineage: Eukaryota > Metazoa > Chordata > Chondrichthyes > Rajiformes > Rajidae > Malacoraja > Malacoraja senta. Next base: position 5,181,423 of record CM075979.1, read on the forward strand.
TTGGAGGAGCAGCACCTCATATTTCACTTGGGTAGTTTACACCCCAGCGGTATGAACATTGACTTCTCCAATTTCAGGTAGTCCTTGCTTTCTCCCTCCTTCCCCTCCCCTTCCCAGCTCTCCCGCGGCCTACTGTCTCCGCCTCTTCCTTTCTTCTTCCCGCCCCCTCCCCCCCACCCCCAACATCAGTCTGAAGAAGGGTCTCGACCCGAAACGTCGCCTATTCCTTCGCTCCATAGATGCTGCCTCACCCGCTGAGTTTCTCCAGCAATTTTGTCTACCACCCTTCCTAAGGTCATCTGCGCCAGCCATGTTTTGTTCTGGCCTTCTCCATCTTTCAGTCTGAAGAAGGTTTCCGTACCAAAACATCACCTACCTATCCATTTTCTTTCCAAAAATGCCGCCTCACCTGCTGAGTTACTCCAGCATTGTATCTATCTTTGGTATAAACCAGCATCTGCTGTTCCTTTTTAGTACTGGTGTTTGGTGGTAATGGATTTTGCAGTGTGCTTAATCTTTGGATGTTGACAAAACATTTCTTCATCATTGTTCCACCCACCACCCTCCCATTCAATAGAAAGAAGCTTTCAATCTTATTGTCAATACTGTCCAGTCAATTAAGTTAATAAAAGGTTACTGGTCACACCAGATGCCACTTTGAAAGCGCAATATTAGACCTGTCATGTAACACACTATCCAGCAGGGCAGATTATTAGAAGAGGGATTTAAATTCACAGCCTTTGCTCAAGAGGGTATACCTGTCCATTATTCCAGCAGTCCTTTCACATTTGGCACCAAAACCAAAAAAAGCATCCTTTCTTTAATGGATTTTCACAGATTTACAAGGATGTTGCCAGAACTCGAGGGCCTGGGCTATAGGAAGAGGTTGAGCAGGCTAGGACTCTATTCCTTGGAGCGCAGGAGGATGAGGAGTGATCTTATAGAGGTGTACAAAATCATGAGAGGAATAGATCGGGTAGATGCACAGATTCTCTTGCCCAGAGTAGGGGAATCGAGAACCAGAGGACATAGGTTTAACGCGAGGGGGGAAAGTGAGGGGTAACTTTTTCACACAAAGTGTGGTGGGTGTATGGAACGAGCTGCTGGTGGTTGAGGCAGGGACTATCGCAACATTTAAGAATCATTTAGACAGATACATGGATTGGACAGGTTTGGAAGGATATGGGCCAAACGCAAGCAGGTGGGACTAGTGTAGATGGGACATGTTGGCAAGTTAGGTCAAAGGGCTTGTTTCCACGCTGTATCACTATGAGATCCATAGCACAATCCAAGGTTTGACGGTTTTATCAGCTTTACACATTATCCGTGTTATTTGATTCCAACTGTACCATTATTAAGCAATTAGTGGGAATCAATAACAGTCCCTGAATTTATTATCCACCTTCTCAAGGGATACATGGTCACCATTACAAGCCACGCAGGTAACAAATACCTTAGAACTAACCCGAGATCTGCCACAGTGCCATATATGAAGCAAGCCACCAATCTAACAGAGCAATAGAGTCATACAGCATGGATACAAGACCTTTGGCCCGACTTGGCCATTCCGACCAAGTTGCCTAATCTAAGCTGGCCCCATTTGCCCAATTTAGCCCACATCCCTCTGAATCTTTCCTATCCATGTACCCAGGTGTGTTTTCATCCAATCATTCAATATCCAAGTTACTTTTAAACATTGTTATTATACCTGCCTCAACTACCTCCTCACTACTATTCCTTTTCTCCAGAGATGCTGACTGACCTGCTGTGTTATTCCAGTATTTTGTGTCTATCTTTGTTGTAAACCAGCATCTGCAGTTCCTTCCTACACATTTTGTTTACTCCACTGTGAAATCTCCCCAAGGTATGTCAACCTTGAATTTCTCCTCCTCCTTCAGACAGGAGTTATTTCGCCTCGCACTCCCCCCCCCCCCCCTACAGCCATGTTTTAACCCAGTCTCACTACCACAACCAGAGTATGAAGAAGAGCCCCGACCTGAGACGTCACCTACTCCTTTTCTCCAGAGATGCTGCCTGTCCCGCTGAGTCACTCCAGCTTTTTGTGTTTACTCCTTCTGGCAGTTTGTTCCATATACCCACCACCCTCTGAGTGAAAGGGTTACCCCTGGGGTTCCCATTAAATCTCACCCCTCTCTCCTTAAACCCATATTCTCAATCTCATGTTTGAGATTAATCAGATTGACCTGGTCACGGTGGCGCAGCGGTAGAGTTGCTGCCTTACAGCGAATGCAGCGCCGGAGACCCGGGCTCAATCCCGACAACGGGTGCTGTCTGTACGGAGTTTGTACGTTCTCCCCGTGACCTGCATGAGCTTTCTCCGAGATCTTCGGTTTCCTCCCACACTCCAAAGACGTACAGGTTTATAGGTTAATTAGCTTGGTAAATGTAAAAATTGTCCCTAGTGGGTGTAGGATGGTGTTGATGTGCGGGGATCTCTAGTCCGTGCGGACCCGGTGGGCCGAAGGGCCTGTTTCGTGCTGTTTCTCTAAACTAAACTAAACTATATACTTGACAGACACAAAATGCTGGAGTAACTCAGCGGGACAGGCAGCATCTCTGGAGAGAAGGAATGGGTGACATTTCGGGTCGGGACCCTTCTTCAGAGTGAGAGTCAGGGGCGAGGGAGTCTGGAGATAGGGCAGGACAAAGTGTGAAAAGGACAGATCAAAGCAGGTGATAAGGAAATGTAGAATGGTTCATTGTTAGCCGTGGCATACAACTAGTAATACTAAATCAGGAGTACAATGCTTGATTTGTGTTCTCAAAAACTTTATTTGATTATCTCACCAAGCGCATACTTTACAATTCCCCAGGTCACTCTCACAATCCACCTTCACAATACTGAATATCGGAAATGTCAGTATTAAACTGCCTGCACCAGAATCATTCAGTTGAGAGAAGAATTGAAGCTGCTTATGTAATCCTACTGCCTAGGGCACCCATCCTGTTACTTCAATTCAAATCAGTGGTACAGCCCTGTACATTTTGCCCTGTTTCAACCAGAGTCTGGGTGTTCATTCTTCTTTAGCTAGAGCTGCCGGAGGAGGTAGTTGAGGCAAGTACTATCGCAACGTTTAAGAAACAGTTAAACAGGTAGATGGATAGGGCAGGTTTAGAGGGATACGGGCCAAAAGCAGGCAGGTGGGACTAGTGTGAATGGGGCATGTTGGTCGGCGTGGTCACATTGGGCCAAGGAACCTGTTTCCACACTGTATCACTCTATGACTCATCATAGAAGGATGATAATAAACATTTAATGAAGTCTGACTTTAAAAACAAACATCTGTATTATATTAAAAAATGTCATAAAGTACTTGAGTAACTCAGCGGGTCAGAGAACATGGATAGGTGATGTTTCAGGCCGGGACATTTCTTCAGACTGATCCGATCCGTAACGTAACCAATCCATATTCTCCAGGAATGCTGCCCAAAGTAGCGTCCCAATCCAAAACATCATTTTTTTTCTCCCGAGGTGCTGCCTGACCCGCTGAGTTACTCCAGCACTCTGTCTATCTTCAGTATAAACCAGTATCTGCAGTTCCTCCCTATTCCATTAAGCTGTCTGACCCACTGTTACTCCAGCACTTTGTGCCTTTCTTTTGTAAACCAGAATTTGCAGTTCCTTGTTTCCACATCTATATTATAACCACATGTGTAATCTTTCCATTCTGGATTGAGCTAAGGTGTATCTATTTGCTTTAATAAAAACCTAAGTGCCAGTTTGGGTCAGGGGTACATCGGTATGATGTCATTTTAACAACAATCTGCCCAGATTAAATTCGTGGTTACAATGTACAAACTAATATATTATATAACATGGCATTTACTCAAGACATAGGCATAAGACACTGCCAACAAATTACACGAGAACAGCGTCCACAAGATATTTAGCTTTTGCACAATATAACACTCGCAGAAAGTACAAGTCCGAAACCATGTAATCACACTGTACACCATTTTTGTTGGAACAGATTTAGAGCGAGTGAAAAGGAAAAAGCACACTGGCGACTCTCCATGAATAAGAGGACAGAATAAACCCCGACTCGGAGCAGCCATCGAGTGTAATGCTCCATACAACATTATGAAATTAAATAATCGCCGTGACCATTGGGGTAAAGTTAAAATGAACATCGCTAAACCGTGACCAATTGATGTTATCACAGCTGCCACTTCAGCCCGACTTGGGTTATATTACACGGAGTCACAGAATCCAAATGCACTGTGCGGTCAGTGCCAATAGCAGATGGCCAATGTACAACCCCATCAACGCAGCACTGCGGCCCCTAATTACACATTAATTTTATGACCAATATGACATTTAATGGCTCCCAGAATCGCTAAATTGCGTTTAATCCGCTGGCCAATATGCACAGCCTTTGCACAAGCGCCTTAAAATTAAAACAAACGAGACTTCATTGCCATGAAGCTGGCAACACAATATTGTCAACGTGCATAAGATACACAATAACATTCCACGACACGGAACGCGAGGCAATGATGTTTGTTTCCAAGTGATATTGATACACAATGCTAGTTTGTTTCGCTTAACAGCAACAATGTATGCAACTTTCACTGTGAACCGCATTTGAAACATTGCACTGAAAATGCTACATTGTTTCTCTCCATCTGATCACTTACCCTTTTCTGATCTTCCAGTCCGTGCGTTACAAGCTTTCTCTGGTGTCGGGCCGACTCTGAACCAGTTTCCATTTCCAATATCAGAACTCCCCGCTAATCAGCCCCGAGTCGACAGCTCGTACACCTCTCGAGAGAGAACAAAAACCCACCCAAAATAAGCCGCGGTGGGGCGAAATATATATATATATATCCTCTCAATTCGGCAAAGCACCCTTGTGTCTTGATCTGGTACCATCCATCACAGGCGACGTTGGACAAAAACTTTCCCCAGGCTTAAAGTCATTTTCTCCCTCCTCGCCCCCTCCCCAATGTCCTGCACTCCTTACAAAATAACTATTTCAGTTTCAATCTAGAATGTCTTGTGCATACATTGCCGTCACATTTCCATGCCCCCTGACACATTACAGCTTCTGCATCCTCTCCGTTTTATCCAGAAACGTGCAAATGATCCGCCGATTGAAGCTGTAAATGTTGTCCGCCGCGTTGATGTGCCCAGCATCACTTCCCAGGCCTATTATGATATGCGATGATCAATTCCACCCGTCTCTTCTTCTCCACTTTCCTATAGAAAAAAAAACACTTGCAGAGATTTTTCTTTTTTTTTCGTTAGCCAGTAAGCAGAGCGCTATAAGTTTACCAAGAGCAACAAAAAAAGCACACACAAAATTCTGCGCTGCGAGGCGTTCTCCTTATGCATTCAGAAAGTATCCCAAAAGGAACAGATGTTTTGGTTTTCAAAATAAAAAAGAAAATAATCCCGTATTCCTCTCGGTAAAGAAAACGCCAAACCAGCAGTGGAGGATGAATGATGCCTTTGCAAACCCTGCAGAAATCAAGAGACTCTTTTTTAAAAAAGTCATTCTGTCATCAGGATTTATTGCACCTTCAGCAAACACAAGGTACAATATTTTAGCATTGCATCCAAAAAAAAAGCCGGGTTTCCCTCCCCGCTGGCGATTGCATCTATATTTTAACGTGCATATTTATTTATCAAGGGTGGTTGTTTTGTTATTGCTAGTTAATTTCAAAGGCGAGAGCATTTGAGTTACCTACCCCGCAAGAAGAGCGCTGTGCAAAGACATGTTCCTATCTCAGGCGGTGTGAGAGGAGGAGAGGGGAGGCAACGCGGACTGTTCAGGGCCAACGTGATGCCGCCGCTTCGCGCCTCTTCCTCGCCAGCACAACGTTCCAAAGTGATCCGTTTCCGTGGCAACCGCGGACGGCGTGCACGTGGCCCCTCGCTGCTGCTGCTGCTGCTGCTGCTGCTGCTGCTGCTGCTGCTGCTGCTGCTGCTGCTGGCGATCAAAGGGAGGTGTTGGTGCACGATGGAAAACGAAAGTGAAGACATTGCAGGGCATTTGCAAGGCATTTGCAAAAGCATTGCAGGTGCAAGGCAAAACACTGAAATGATTGAATGGTACTTTATTGTCACATGTGACATGTCACGGTGGTATGCAAAGAGTCGCCCAATATAGAGCACTGACAAAGTTGCACAAGTATTTACTGCAAACCACTGTAAAACGCTGACAAGGGTGCGAAATGATTTTAAAAGAAGCAACCTGCTATTCGTTTCAGCGCTCCCAAAAGGTTTATCCCGCATTTGCGACGTCTGGAATTTGCATTATGTGCCACTTGCTGCAATTTTACTTGCCTATCATCAATTGCTCTGAACACAACGTGCTGGAGGAACTCAGCGGGTCAGGCAGCATCTGTGGAGGAATTTCTTTAGTCAGAGGGTGGTGAATCTGTGGAATTCATTGCCGCAAACAGCTGTGGAGGCCGTCATGGGTTATTTTTAAAGCAGAGATATTTTATCGGTATATGCCAGCATCCGCAGTTCTTTCCTACACATTGATAGGATTTTGATTATTAAGAGTGTCATATGTTACGGGTAGAAGGCAGGAGAACGGGGATGAGAGGGGAAAACAGATCAGTCATGATCGAATTACAGAGCAGACCGAACTTGCCAAATTGCCTAATTCTGCGCCTATGCCTTATACATCAATGCATCAATGACGTTGCTGGTCGGGACATTTCTTCAAACAAGGCCTACCCATCGTGTCCATGCTGACCACCGATTGCCTGTTCACAATGGTTCTATGTTATCCCACTTTCTCCTCTGCTCCCTACACACTAGGCCTTAGGGGCAATTTTACAGAGACCAATTAACCTACAAACATGCACATCTTTGGAATGTGGGAGGAAACTTATGCAGTCACAGGGAGAATGTACAAACTCTGCACAGACAGCACCCGAGGTCAGGATCGAACCCGCTGAGGGGCAGCAGCTCTACCAGCTGCGCCATTGTGCCACCCTCACTGCTCTCATCATCAACATGGAGGAAACTGTTCCTGTTCAACACATACTTGACATCCTGTTTGCTCTGCACCACTCTGCAGATGCAAAAATCTTGAAACGCTCCGTGCATTAATTTTGCACGTTCAAAGGTTTTAGAGATAAATTTGCATCTGCTCATGGACATAGTGCATTGTTATGAATGGTGATATTATTAGTGCTGCAGCGATTCCAAATGATGGTTATTTGCTGTGTAGTATTGACAGATGTTAGTTAGCAAGCTGTGAAGTTGTACATCAGACACGTCAACACAAAAGCACCAATGTGAACGCTGCACAAAGGGTTGTGCCTCCTATCAGATGAGATGTTAAACTGAGGAGCCCAAAATCCTTGCCCTTTCAGGTACAAATCCCAAAGTGACACAGTGGTACAGCAGGTAGAGCTCCTGCCTCATAGCATCTGAGAGCTGGGTTCAATCCTGACCTCGTGTGCTGTCTGTGAGGAGTTTGCACTTTCTTCCTGTGACCTGTGGGTTTCTTCTGGGTGCTCCGGTTTCCTTCCACATCCCAAGGACGTGCAGGCTTGCAGATTAATAGGTCTCTGTAAATTGCCCCTAGTGTGTAAGGAGTGGATGAGAAAGTGAGATGACATAGAACAAGTGTGAACGGGTGATCGATGGTCAGCATGGACTCGGTCAGCTGAAGAGTCTGGTTCCATGTTGTATCTTTCAATCAATCAAAAGGTCTTTAGCTCTGGCCAATATTATATCCCTCAATCAGTATCTGTTAGATTATTTAGTCATTGCTAGGTGGTTATTAACAAGGACTTGCTGTGCTTGAACTGAATGCTTTGCTTCCTACATTACAACAGTGAGTACACTTTAAAATGTATTTAATTGGCTGTAAAGTGCTATGGGACATCCTGAGGTCACGAAAGGTGCAATATAGTCTTTCTTTTAAATAATTAATGTAAAACTTTATTACTCCAGTGTGAATTGTCAATTAGAACACACTAAAAGCATTCCAGCTAAATCTGCAAATAATGATTAATTGATTAATTAAGTGATAAAATATTAGAAATGTTCAATTTTTTCAAAAAGGCAATGGGAACAGATGAGCCAGATGAATCTTAACAAACGTAAGTAGTTCTTATGTTTGTGTGTTTTACAAGCAAAATAGTTTCCAAAGAGTCAGGAAGTCATGTTGCAGCTTTATAAGACTTTGGTTAGACCACCTTTGGAGTATTGCGTGCAGTTCTGGTCGCCCCATTATAGGAAGGATCTGGAGACTGTGGAGAGGGTGCAGTTGAGGTTTACCAGAATTAGAGGGCATTAGTGATAAAGGAGAGGATGAACAAACTTGGATTATTTTCGCTGGAGCATCAGAGGCTGAAGGGAGACCTGATAGACTCATATAAAATGATGAGAGGCTAAGGTAGATAGTCAGAACCTTTTTCCCCAGAGTGGAAATGTCATAAACGGGAGGGCATAGCTTTAAGAGATGAGAGGGGCAAAGTTTAAAGGAGATATGCATATACTGTAGGTTATACAGCGAAGAAAATGGCCCTTCGACCCAACCTATCCATGCAAGGCATGTTTTTCTACTCCGAGAGTTGTGGGTGTCTAGAACGCACTGTCAGGAGTGGTGGGCTTGGCAGACACGATAGTGGGATTTAAGAGGCTTTTAGATAGGCACGTGGATATGCAGGGAATGGAGGGATAACAATCTCATGCAGGAGGAGGAGATTACTTTAATTTGGCATCCTGTTTGGCCTGGACATTGTGGCCTGAAGGGCCTGCTCCTGTGCTGTACCAGTCTCTGTTCTATGTTAAATAATGACAATCATAATGCTTGCCATCATTTTTATAGGGTTGAGACAAAATAAAATGTACACAACTTCCGAAGATTCTGTCACCGCGTTACATCAATGCTCGTACTCGCCTAGAACTTCAATTTGTGTAACGACTCCCATGATCTAGTGGCAATGAAAATCAGTGAAGTATATTTCCCTGTATTGGAATAATTTCCAATCAGCCAGATCGCATGAACTGCAAGAAGTAAGTGATGACAAAATCCGTTCTGAAGAGAGTCGTTGAGGATGGGATAAAAACAGAGATATTGAAGGGCATTTGTTTTCCATTTCCCTTTCTGGCATAGATTAAATTGGATCTTCTAAATTCACCTGGGAGTAATTCCATACTCCATTTAATGGCAATGCTGCGCTCTCAGTTCCAAAGCGTCAATCAAGATGTGGAACTATGATTCCCTGACTGAAATGAGAGTGTTACCATTGTGATAAAGGCTAATTAGACTGTTGCAATCATACAGTCACATCACTCATGAAATCAAATAATGACTCTTGAAATCCTTTGTTTTTTTATCAATGAAATCTGTTCAATTTTCAGTTGTCACACTACACAATGCTGCTCCAGCCAATGGGTTTGAAGTTCTTGTGCTAAAAGCAGCAGCATGGTTTTATTCTTGGGCCAATTTCCTTAGAAATCAAGAAACAGCAAGCCAGATTCCACTATAGATAGACACAAAATGTTGGAGTAATGCAACGGGACAGGCAACATTTTTGGAGAAAATGAATAGGTGATTCCACCATATTCCCCCATGGCAGCTGAAACATTTAGAACCATTAATTAAGTAAATCTGAAACAATAATCTAAAAAAAAGTGATTATAAAATTGCTGGATTGTTGTAAATATCCTTCTGGTACATTAATATAATTTGAGCAAAGAAACTTGTCATTCTTACTTAACCCCAGACCCACATTAATAATGATGATTCTTAAATTCTCTGCCTCAGAGGGCGGTGGAGACCGGTTCACTTTCAAGAGAGAGCTAGATAGGGCTCTTAAAGATAGTGGAATCAGGGGATATGGCGAGAAGGCAGGAACGGGGTACTGATTGTGGATGATCAGCCATGATCTTCTTCTTCTTCTTTCGTGTGGCGTGCACAGCCTAAAGCTGTTGGACAACTTGTTCTATTTGATCTTCCGTTTGTGCACGTCGAGTTGATTGCATTAGTCAAAACAGGGTGGACCACGCGAAGGTTGCAATCTCCCACCCCAACAGCCATGATTATATTGAATGGCGGTGCTGGCTCGAAGGGCCGAATGGCCTACTCCTGCACCTATTGTCTATTAACTTCCCTCTGAGATGGTGGAGTAACCCACTGTTTAATTTAGTCTTAGTTTAGTTTAGTTTTGTTCAGCTTAGTTTATTGTCACGTGTACCGAGGTACATTAAAATTCTTTGTGTAGCATGCTATCCAAACAAATAAGATAACACCATACATATATATTATCAAGTCAAACTCAAGTCCAATAGATAGAGCAATGAGGAGTTACAGAATGCAGAATATAGTTCTCAGCATTGTAGCATAAGTTCCAGAGACAAAGTCCAATGTCCACAATGGGGTAAAGGTACATCAGATAGTATCCTAGAGTATGGGGGGGAAAATGGATAAAACATAGCTAAAGCGATCATTTTTTTTCATTTGGTTTGAGGTGCAAGAACAGAAAATAATATATTTTAGGATTTTTGTTTTGTAATTTAACCTGAAATCTTGCAGTATGAAACATAATTTATTTCATGTGGACTTTCAACTGTAAATCTGATTTGTTCTTTACAGTAAGCACAGTTCTGCAGAATAAAGAATAAATGTAAGGTAGACACCAAATGCTGGAGTAACTCAGAGGGACAGGCAGCATCTCTGGAGAGAAGGAATGGGTGATGTTTTGAGTCGAGACCCTTCTTCAGACTAAATTCTAAAGAATAAATGCAAATAGTTTAACTAACGTATTTGGTTGAATATTCCAACCAATTTAATTTTTTTTTTTTTTTAATCTGCAGCCTTTCATGGCTTGTTCTTCCCATGAAATATGTGTTACTTCTAATTCATTCAAGGTAACAAACGGATGTTGGAAAGCATGCCATTATTTCCCTAATGCTGAGTGATGTGATACAGCTCATGGTAAAGGGATTTCTTCTAAATACTGGAACCCCTCATTCGTTTTCTACAGTATAAATCGGATATAAATGTATTCAATTTCCTTGCAATGTAAAAACAAATATTGTGTGCTTTTTAAAGCTAAATAAAACCATGACACAATATACTCTTGCAACAAATATGACAAGTAATCCTTGATGTGTGACCTTTCACTAATTTTCACTATATCACAACTGATTCTTCAGTGTATACGCCCTCAATTTATGAAGCTTTTCCACCCTATAATAAACAATCCTTAACAACGAGGAGCAGGGAGAGATTATACAATAGTTGTGGCTACAGTTAATAGGAACATTAATAATGATAAACAAGCACCAGCCAAAACCTATAAATATTCTTTCTTCATAGTCATAGAGTAATACAGCCTGGAAACTGGCCCTTTAGCCCCATTTGCCCAGACCCATCCACATGCCCCGATCGACATTAGTCCCATCTGCTTGTGTTTGACCTATATCCCTCTACACCTATCCTATCCATGTACCTGATGTTTCTGAAAAAAATCGTGATAGTACCAGCCTCGACTATCTCCTCCAGCAGCTCGTTCCATACACCTACCGCCCTTTATGTAAAAAGAAGTAGCCCCTCAGGATCCTATTAAATCTTCCCCTCCATCTCACCTTAAGCCTTGGTTCTCAATTCCCCTACTCTGGGTAAAATACCTTATCTATTTCTCTCATGAGGAATTCTTATATTGACATTGTAAGGGATTTCAGCCCACCTTCAGTAATATTATGTCATAAGCTGCAGATGAAATCAGAGGTGAATTTAGGTCAATTGCACTACTTACTTAAGATCAGAATTAGGAGTAAGAGTTGACCACACAGCCTCTTCAACCTATTTAAATATTCAACAAAATCAGGCCTGATCTTATTACAACCTCAGTTGTGCATTCCTACCAGCTTGCAGAGACCTTTCACCTCCTTGTTTATCGAGAAACAGCCTCAACAAAGATGTTGCTCTACCAGTCTTTGAGGAAGGGAGATCCAAGGACCAATGACCCTCTGAGATAAAACACAGCATTTCCTCTCTACCTTGAAGAGCTGAGCTCATGACAGTGATCCCCACTTATACCTTTTCCAACAAGAAGATGTATCCACCTGTCAAGATCACCAGAATCCTCTATATTTCACTTCATCAGAACACTGGAAAAATTGTATTATTTAATTTTAGTTTCAGGGATTCAGTGTGGAAACAGGCCCTTCGGCCCACCAAGTCCTGACCAACCAGCGATCCCCACACATGAACATTACCCTACACACACTAGTTACAAATTGCAATTATATCTGCTCTTATTATTCTAATGCAAGACACAATTGATTAAAAAAAGTTATTTCATTATTTCAGATACTCATTCTGTTGGGCCATTCTTTGGAAAGTGAACCAAAATGTCACATACGTTACCAAATGACATCACATAAAGTAATACATTAAAAAATTATTGTAAGAGATTAATCGTATTCATTGCTATTTTCCAACCTACAGAACTATAATGCATGCCTGCTGAAGATATGAACATTCTAGCTTTTTAAAAATTACAAGAGTTTTGAAGATAAAACTGAGTTATGAAAAAAACGATTCCGTGTGAGGTAACACACGTGACCAGACATATTTGACCTCTGACCCTAAACAAACATTGTCAGCATAACATAAATATTTCACTTGATATACTTAAAAAAAAAAAAAAAAGAATCATATGTACAGTACAAAACAATATACCTGTAATGCTTTCAGAATTAGAAGAGGTATTCCACAATTTTTCATAATTTTCATCACACACGTAACTAAGAATGTGCCTTGACAATAGACAATAGGTGCAGGAGTAGGCCATTCGGCCCTTCGAGCCAGCACGACCATTCAATGTGATCAATGTGATCATCCCCAATCAGTACTTCGTTCCTGCCTTCTCCCCATATCCCCTGACTCCACTATCTTTAAGAGCCCAATCTAGTTCTCTCTTGAAAGTATCCAGAGAACCGGCCTCTGAGGCAGAGAATTCCACAGACTCACAACTCTCTGTGAGAAAAAGTGTTTCCTCATCTCTGTTCTAAATGGCGTACCCCTTATTCTTAAACTGTGGCCCCTGGTTCTGGACTCCCCCAACATCGGGCCTGATGTGTTTTAAATGCTTAGGATTTTTGACTGAGGTTCATGACCTCAAGAATGCAACCAGAAACTGATGGGAAATATTTGTTTCATTTATCCATTTTTGCTGAATGCAATGTTTTTTTCCCCCCCAGAATATGACCCCTTCATAAACAAGGAATACATAAATTAATGTTAGGTAGATTTAAGTAGACTTTTACAGTAAAATTATCCAAATCAATTGATAATCTTAAACCCATGCTGAAAAACAGCTGCTGGAAATTTAAGAAAAGAACCAAAAAAACACTGGGAATAACTAGCAGGACAAGCGGTACCAATGGAGGGGGAACAATTAGGCTAAAGGGCCTGTCCCACTTTCAAGACCTAATTCACAACTTTTTTTACTCGTGGACATTTTTCATCAGGCTAGAAAAACGCCCCGACCTACTTCATGCCACGAGTACCGACGACTAGCATCACGACCTACCTACGACCTCCTACGACCTCGTGACGACCATGCTGCGAGTATGAGTCAAGGGCAAACTCGGCAGAGGTCGTGAATTAGGTCGTGTAAGTGGGACAGGCCCTTAACTTTGCAAGTACATAATCTTTCATCAGATGTACAGTAGAGAGCACACAGCCTGGTTTGGCAACTCAAAACCCCAGGAACATAGGAGGTGACAGTGACTGGTGGACACTGACCTTCCCACCATCAAAAAGATCAATAGAAGGCTCTGCCTCAAAAAGGCAACCAATATCTTCAAAGACCCACACCAACCTGGCCACTCTCCCAGTTGTGCATTCCTACTTACCTGCTGCACCATTTCATCTCCTTGTTGGTCAAGAAGCATTCTCAATGAAGATTTTGCTCTGAGGAAGAGAGTTCCAGGAACCAACAAAAGGAAGGTACTTGAAAACCATTCGGGTCGAGAAGAACGTTTCAGTCCGAAGAAGGGTCTGCAGATGTGGCAGAGATGGCTCACATAGCCTTAGACCCTCGGAAGGAACTGCAGATGCTGGTTTAAACCGAAGATAGACACAAAAAACTGGAGTAACTCAGCGGGTCAGACAGTTTCTCTGGAGAAAAGGATTAGGTGACGTTTCAGGTTGCGACCCTTCTTCAGACCTCAGGCCCTAATTGTGCTTTTATTTCTTCAGTCCTGAGCTTCAAGCATGATACAAAGAATATGTCACATTGAGGATTGTATTAAGGTTGCCACACTATCTTTTTAAAAAGCCCAGACAACACTTCTGATATTCTTTTCTGCATGTTATCTTCAACCAATTTCACACTGTCTATCTCATTACTTTGCTCTCATAATAATCATAAAATCCAGACCACAATGTTTAGAATATGAGGTTTTGGAGAGAACGCGTTACAAGCCTGCAATTTAATCCCAGTCTTATCAACGTATCGCTTGCTTGTGGCTGTTTGCTCGCTTTCAAGTGTACTACTGCTCAAGTTCTTATTGTTATTTATTTTCACTTGCTTTGTCCTTCGAATTTCAACATTATGTTTTCATCAAATGGATATATTTTCCATAAACATGTTATCTGTTTTGGCATCTAATTTCTCTGCCATACATGCCAGATGATTATACTTCAGGATCAAACATAATCACAATTGATTAAACCTTTTCTTCTGTATTAAAATGCCTGTAAATTTTTTTGATTGGATTTTAATCAGAAAATCAAATTCTCAAATACCATTTTATTACATTCTATTACCTATCTTCAACTCATTCGTAGCATCTTTGTTAGCCTTAACAATGACTACACATTTTAAGAGATTTTTTTGCTTCTGAAATTCTACCAGCTCCTAAAACCTTTACACAGCTAATTTCCTAACCTGTTTAAACCATTCGGGTCTCATATATGCTTTATATGAAATATCTGAAAGCGAAACGACAGTATTTCTGTCAGTCTCTGACTGCAAGACCTATTAAACTCATGAATTCGCTTGGACCAGCATTAATGAACAGTAAACCAGGATATGTGGTTGCATTCTGTTGTGTGTGGCTGTTGACAGCTTAAGCAAGCCAATTTGTATCACAACCATCTGACATTTAATGATCCATTGAATAAATACATTATCCAGTACGACATTGAACCACATGGTAGATTTCTGTCGGAGCTGCTGAATCTCCGAGTAATGCAAGCTTTTGTTAAGAACATGCAGGAAGGAACTACAGATGCTGGTTTATACCGAAGATAGACACAAAATGCCGGAGTAGCTGGTCAGGCAGCATCTCTGGAGAAAAGCGTTAGGTGACGTTCTGGTGTCGGAACCCTTCTTCAGCCTGAAAGATAGAGAAGGCCAGAACAAAACAGAGGTGGCAACAGATGACCTCAGGAAGGGTGGAGTCCATAACGGCCCATTGTTGGCTGGGGAAGATGACAGGGATAAGGATGCCACCAGTGGAACTAGTCGGACAATGAAGGGGGGGGGGGGATGCAGGAATTACGAGTTACGAGGAGATGCGAGTTTTTATTATATCCATATAGAGAGAATATGTGTATGTGTTTGTAAGAAACCTATAGACCTCATAAGCCAAAGTAAAATCCTATTGTGATCCTCACTGCTGACTCATATGAAGACTGGCAATTTCAGCACATAACTGGAGAGCTATGAAATTAACATAACTGATGTAGTGCCATCAGGAAGAGATGGATAGTTTGCTGACAAATGTTCTATTATAAGGGACCGCTATACAATTCTGATTTTCTATTCATTACTTTGCTGGTATGTGATGGCAATGTTTGGATTACAGCAATGCATTTAAATGAAGGTTACTAATTTTCCTGTACCTTAAAGAATATACATGTTTTTTTTAAGGCAGTAAGTAAAAAAAGTTTTAAAATTCAGTATTCTATGAATTATTTAACAGCTGACGAAAATATACTTCAAATCATTTCCTTCAAATTATCTTGGGAATAATATTAAATTACATTGAAAAATCAATGAGAGATTGGCATGGTTTTATTAAGTGCAGCGCAATCTGGGGCAAATCGTATTTACAACATGTTGTCATTGCTTTTGCGTCTTTTACAGTCATTTTGGCCTATGTGTGATAAATTAATTTCTTAAATCATTTCTCGTTAACTTATCCAGAAATTAATTATAAAAAAAGTAATTAAACATTTTGCCAACCCAATCAAGAATACTCTAAAGAGTTTCCAAATGTAAAAACAATATTTTTAGGAGTGTTCCAATGTTAATCCAAATGTATTTTTCTCTGACAATGGCTATTTTAGTCAATTCCACACTTTAAAATGTAAGAGACAACCTTACTGCAATGGGTTAATTATCAATACAAGGAAACATTGGAATTATTGAGGAGTGAACTAATTCAAGATCGTGATTTAAGTTTGTAATTTGCTGGGAAGACAATAAGAGAAGGCACAAGCACCTCTTCACATCATAAATAATGAAGCTGTTACATTTGTAATAAAATCTTTCTGAATTCAGCAGCTCATCTGCAGACTGAAGAAGGGTCCTGACCCGAAATGTCATCTGTCCATTCCCTCCACAGATACTGCCTGACCCATGGAGTTCCTCTGGCAATTTGTCTTTTGCTCAAGTTTCCAGCATCAGCAGTTTCTTGTGTCTCGATCTCAAAGTCCCCCTGTCCTAAATGAATGCACAATTAAGAGTGGGATTAATTGATTGATAGATTGAAAGGTAAAAACATGGAAACAGGCTCTTCGGCATACCGAGTCCATGCTGACTATCGAACACCCTTTCACACTGTAGAAATTGTAAGAGTTGCTGTATAAATGAGATAGAGTCATAGTCAGAGTGATACAGCGTGGAAACTGCGTGGAAACTTCGGCCCAACTTGCCCACACTGGCCAACATGTGCCACCTGCCTGCGCCTGGTCCATATCATGTACCTGTCCAACTGCTTCTGAAACGATGGGATAGTCCCAGCCTCAACTACCTCCTCTGGCAGCTTGTTCCATACACCCACCACCCTCTGTGTGAAAAAGTTACCCCTCGGATTCCTACTAAATCTTTTCCCCTTCACCTTGAACCTATGTCCTCTGGTCCTTGATTCCCCTATTCTGGGCAAGGGACTCTGTGCATCTCTGTGCAGAGAAACTTTCTTCCTTGAAATACTGATAATCAAGATCTCAGATAGCTCCTCCCTGTTCATTCAAAAGGCAATTGATCCTGGAGTTGAATTATTTTCCATATATACAGCTTTAAATCTGCGAGAACACTCCAGTATTTTTTCAATCAACCCCAGTGATGCCTCCACTTATAGATACCCATGTACCCATACATATCCATTTGCATAACAAATTTAAGACAATTTCAGTTATTCAATACATTTGAGTTAAAATTGATACTGTATGTGAAATGTTGGTATGATTACTCCAAACCATGCAGATTGACCCAAATCGCCCTTTGAAGTATAACCAAGGAACTGTAGATGCTGGTTTACACATGCTGTCCAGAGATGCTGCCTGACCCACTGAGTTACTCCAGCACTTTGTGTCCTTTTGCCCTTTGAAGTAGCCTGACAGACATTTTGGTTATTTTCACCTTGGTCAAGACAACTAGCAATGGAGACTTCAAGGGATATGGGGAGCAGAGTCAAGGTATATGGGGAGAAGGCAGGAACGGGGTACCGATTGCGGATGATCAGCCATGGTCACAGTGAATGGAGGTGCTGGCTCGAAGGGCCGAATGGCCTACTCCTGCACATATTGTCTATTGTATTGTCAAATATTCACAGCTCAAATTTTAATTGGTTATCTGCGTATAATGCATAGAACATTGAGAAATGATTTTGAAGGACAGATTACCAACTCCGAATAAGATATCTTCATTTGTTTAATAATCGAAACCAGTTCCTAATGGCATTCTTCAGCAGAACAAGGGTAAACTGAAACCATGTGCCTTATCTCCACAGAAGGGGAACATTCAGTGTACAGGGTGACTGGCAAGTACCTATCTATACTCACCCATTTACCATTCACTTGACCCATACCCAAGGTTAGTATAGACAGGCACTGGTATCCTTCGACGCTCCCCAATCAATACCATTCCCATTTCCTAACCAATGTTTCACAGGGTGGGAACATGCTGCAAGTATTAATAGAAGTACCACGCTTTCATAATTCCAGACATGACTTCGCATAAGAATTCTAACATTTGGAATAAAAATCCTAAAACTGACTGGGAGCCTGAAATGGGAAAGAGGAAAAGCTCACATTTCTGCAATAATACTCGCTTTTCTGAGATTGGGCAGAAAATTAATTTTAAGGCAGAGTGAAAGAAATCAATCAGCGACCAACCTACTTTGATCTGGAAGTGCTGAATGCTAACATTTGAGATTCAAAATGGGTGGATTTCCCAAATGATACTTTAAAGCGAGAAAGTATGGAATTATGAATCCCCTGACCAAAAAGCAGCAAATTAGAATTAAAATCAAAGATACCGTCCATGGGAAAATGACAAGAAAAGCAGGAAAAAAAGGTTTTTCGTTTTGTTGTGTCGAGGACTGCAGTGGGTCAGACACAAAAGCAATGTGTAGTTATTCCAAAGGGAAAATTGGGGTCAAAACCTTTGAAAGTGTGCTATGTTATGCTCTAAAGGGAAAGCACAACCAACAACAATGACATCAGTTTTGCCCATCAATCCTCTGATTGTTATGAAGTACGTGAGAGGCTGTCAGTGTCCCTATATAATAGGTGGATAGATAAAACAATATTCCTCACCAATATTTATAGATTTCTGCAGCTGATGTGGTTTTCTTGTATATATTGGATAATGAAGGCAATAAGTGAATTAAAGGGCAGTTACCCTTCTGTGAGGAGCTTAGGGCATGGAGAATTTAAACCTGAGCTGTCAATGAATGTCCAGGCCCAGAGGTTAAAATTACAGTCTTGTATTTAATTTGTTCACTTGTTAACATTCATAACAGATGCTGGTTAGAGCTATCTAAATATTGTTCCCCTCATTGCAGCTGTTTGTTTCTTTAAAGCAATTTTCTCAATATCAGATGAAAAGCAAGGCAATGATTTTAAATTAAATGTGTTGTCAGTTTTAAAATGTGGGGCTGGGAACTCCCACCTGGCCCTTTGATAAATACAACAGCTAATGGGATAGTGAGCCATAATGATGATGCAAATCCCTGGTTCAATCCTTGGCCAGTGTCAATTCAGCTTATCTTGGCCATAAAATTTGCTCCTTCAAATTGAACCTGTGTACCAAAGGAGTAAATGGAAAGCAATAATGATGTTAGCTTTTGGCTCTCGTTATAAGGGTGCCTCGAAGGTTCTTAGCGTATATATATAACTGCCATTTATAGAATTGGATTGCACTTGGTGTTTGAAGAGTACAAGGAAAATGTATCAGTCATAGATCCCGATGGCTAATAGTAATCTGGGAAGCAAGATCATTTAAAAGTAAGGTCAACTTGGCTGTGATGCATCTATATTGTCAGTTAGTCTTTTGACACATGCTGTCTAAATTCACACAAGGATGGTTCTTCTTGGGTGGATTGTTGGAACAATCCACCAGCATGAATCACTGTCTTAAAGGAAGCAGCAGTGAAAAGCATATGGAAAAACTATGAACAAAAAAATACTTTTCATCATCTGCTTGGTTTAATTCCCCCCCCCCATTCTTTAGGATACAATAGCTGATGTTGATATTACCTTTAAAAATTGCAATGATTTAAATCTTGTAGGTGTGCATTGACTGACCGTGTGGAACATGTAGTTAATCTCTAATTTCAACTAGGGTTTCCTGAAGAAGGTACTTCCATTAAGAGAGAAAACCCAGGCAGTTTGTCGTGCTCTAATGCAACTTTTAACATGATTGAGTGGTCAGGAAACATTAATTTTCTTTGCTCTATTACAACAGTTACATCAAATAGATGATGTACAAGAAAATTCAGGTTAAAATTGTCAACAAAAGAAAACACCAGTCTGTTTATAGCTAAGTATAAAGTGAACTCACCGCTCTAGACCCAGGTTCGATGCTGACTTTGGATGCTGTCTTTGTGGAGTTTGCACATTCCCACTGTGATCGCTTGGGTTTCCTCTGGGTGCACCAGTTTCCACCCACATTCCAAAGACGTGCACGTTTGCAGATTAATTGGCTTCTGTAAATTTCCTCCAGTGCGTAAGGAGTGGATGAGAAAATGGTACAACATAGAACTAATGTGAATGGATGATTGATGGACTGAAGGGCTCGTTTCCATTTCTAAATACTAAACTCTAACTGTTTTATTAATTCCTCATGAATTTATTGTTTTAAAATAGTTAAATATATTTTTCCTTGAATGGTCTGGTAACTCTGACAAATTACTTGGCACTTAAATATTGGGTTGGGTTTTTGAATTCTTGCTGAAATACAGTGGCTTGCAAAAGTATTCATACCCCTTGAACTTTTTCACATTTTGTCACGTTACAACCACAAACGTAAATGTATTTTATTGGGATTTTATGTGATAGATCAACACAAAGTGGCGCATAATTGTGAAGTGGAAGGAAAATGATACATGGTTTTCACATTTTTTTACAAATAAAAAACTGAAAAGTGTCACGTGCAAAAGTATTCAGCCCCCTTTACTCTGATACCCCTAAATAAAATCCAGTGCAACCAATTGCCTTCAGAAGTCACCTAATTAGTAAATAGAGTCCACTTGTGTGTAATCTAATCTCAGTATAAATACAGCTGTTCTGTGAAGGCCTCAGAGGTTTGTTAGAGAACATTAGTGAACAAACAGCATCATGAAGCTCAAGGAACACACCAGACAGGTCAGGGATAAAGTTGTGGAGAAGTTTAAAGCAGGGTTAGGTTATAAACAAATATCCCAAGCTTTGAACATCTCACGGAGCACTGTTCAATCCATCATCCGAAAATGGAAAGAGTATGGCACAACTGCAAACCTACCAAGACATGGCCGTCCACCTAAACTGACAGGCCGGGCAAGGAGAGCATTGATCAGAGAAGCAGCCAAGAGGCCCATGGTAACTCTGGAGGAGCTGCAGAGATCCACAGCTCAGGTGGGAGAATCTGTCCACAGGACAACTATTAGTCGTGCACTCCACAAATCGGGCCTTTATGGAAGAGTGGCAAGAAGAAAGCCATTGTTGAAAAAAAGCAATAAGAAGTCCCGTTTGCAGTTTGCCACAAGCCATGTGGGGGACACAGCAAACATGTGGAGGAAGGTGCTCTGGTCAGATGAGACCAAAATTGAAGTTTTTGGCCTAAATGCAAAACGCTATGTGTGGCAGAAACCTAACACTGCACATCACCCTGAACACACCATCCCCACTGTGAAACATGGTGGTGGCAGCATCATGCTGTGGGGATGCTTTTCTTCAGCAGGGACAGGGAAGCTGGTCAGAGTTGATGGGAAGATGGATGGAGCCAAATACAGGGCAATCTTGGAAGAAAACCTGTTAGAGTCTGCAAAAGACTTGAGACTGGGGCGAAGGTTCACCTTCCAGCAGGACAACGACCCTAAACATACAGCCAGAGCTACAATGGAATGGTTTAGATCAAAGCATATTCATGTGTTAGAATGGCCCAGTCAAAGTCCAGACCTAAATCCAATTGAGAATCTCTGGCAAGACTTGAAAATTGCTGTTCACAGACACTCTCCATCCAATCTGACTGAGCTTGAGCTATTTTGCAAAGAAGAATGGGCAAAAATTTCAGTCTCTAGATGTGCAAAGCTGGTAGAGACATACCCCAAAAGACTTGCAGCTGTAATTGCAGCGAAAGGTGGTTCTACAAAGTATTGACTCAGGGGGGCTGAATACTTTTGCACGCGACACTTTTCAGTTTTTTATTTGTAAAAAAATTTGAAAACCATGTATCCTTTTCCTTCCACTTCACAATTATGCACCACTTTGTGTTGGTCTATCACATAAAATCCCAATCAAATACATTTACGTTTGTGGTTGTAACGTGACAAAATGTGGAAAAGTTCAAGGGGTATGAAAACTTTTGCAAGCCACTGTAAATACTTGAGATTGCCTCCATTCATTCCAGATTTTGGCTGGGTTACTATCATGGACCACAGTGAATTGTCCATCCCTGGAGAAGAACAATCCAGCTACACATTTCTAGCTTTGCCCACCAAATCTTCAATATGCCAACCACACAAACATTTTGTTTTTGCAGAGAACATGTTATCTGATTGGCAAGTGCAGTTAAAATGATTTCAAAAAATAAAGTGCTCTAAATTGTATCTGTAATTATATACATAGAAACATAGATAGAAACATAGAAAATAGGTGCAGGAGGAGGCCATTCAGCCCTTCGAGCCAGCACCGCCATTCATTGTGATCATGGCTGATCGTCCCCTATCAATAACCCGTGCCTGCCTTCTCCCCATATCCCTTGACTCCACTAGCCCCATGAGCTCTATCTAACTCTCTCTTAAACCCATCCAGTGATTTGGCCTCCACTGCCCTCTGTGGCAGGGAATTCCATAAATTCACAACTCTCTGGGTGAAAAAGGTTTTTCTCACCTCAGTCTTAAATGACCTCCCCTTAATTCTAAGACTGTGGCGCCTGGTTCTGTACTCGCCCCACATTGGGAACTTTTTTCCTGCATCTAGCTTGTCCAGTCCTTTTATAATTTTAGTTTATCTTAGAGATACAGCATAGAAACAGGCCCTTTGGCCCACCGAGTCAGTACCGACCAGCGATCTCTGCACATTAACACTATCCGACACACACTAGGGACAATTTACATTTATACCAAGCTAATTAACCTACAAATGTGTACATCTTTGGAGTGTGGGAGAAAACCGAAGATCTCGGAGAAAACCCACGCGGTCCCAGGGAGAACGTACAAACTCCATACAGACAGCACCCGTAGTCAGGATCGAACCCAGGTCTCTGGTGCTGTAAGGCAGCAACTCTACCGCTGCGCCACCCTGCCGTAGAAATTTTATTTCAGAATTTTTACATTCTTTGTATTGGAATATTCATATGTATCGATATATTCAAAAGAGAGTTAGATATACTGTAACTCTTCGGGCTAATGGATTCAAGGGATATGGGAAGAAAGCAGGAATGGGGGTACTGATTTTGGATGATCAGCCATGATCATATTGAGTTTGGTCGAAGGGCCAAATGGCCTACTCCTGCACCTATTTTCTATGTTTCTGATATTTATTCAGATTTTGATTAATTATTATCTTCATCTTCTGGAGTAACGGATTGTTTGCCCAATCAGTTTCAGTTACCATTAATGGAAGTTCTCTGATCAATCAATCAGACTAAACAATACTTGAAACATTAGCTTTAAACTCAACAAGATCCCCTTGATAGTGTAGGAAGGAATTGCAGATGCTGGTTTACACCGAAGATTGACACAAAATGCTGGAGTAACTCAGCAGGTCAGGCAGCATCTCTGGAGAAAAGGAATAGGTGACGTTTCGGGTCGAGACCCTTCTTGATTGTTGATTTCCAATGTTATTTACCTTTCAACGTACCTTATACTTACCAAGTTAAATTTTGTCCATGCTGTTACCATCTCCAACCCAGACCACCCACCCATCAGTTCACAACTTATGCAATGTCCTACCAACAATATTTGAAATCGATCTGGTTTTGCACAACCTTATGCTCACAGATTATTTAGGTTTTATTTTCATCAATGGTGGAACTTTAAATCCTCATCCTTGTCATTAAGGACACATCACATCTTCACATTTTTATATTCCTTTAACAAGCCTCTTGCTTCTCGTCTTTTGCATTACCTTCTCCTTGCCTCACCAGTGTTGGCAGAAATATCAATTTCTCTGGCCAAATTGAAATATTCTCCATTCTACTGCTTCACTTCCCACTTCCCTTTGGAAAACTATCTTTAAGCCTACCTTTTCAATCAAACGTTAAGTACAATTGAAACTTTGAGCTCTTGCTCTGGCTGGAGGTTCATTTAGGCCCTCTTTATCTATTTTCTTGTTTTTAATCCTTCTCTTGAAGTACCATGAGACCTGGTTTATTTCATGACGAAGACAACGTATGAGTACTAACTTGAGCTGTTGAACCAGGACCGCACCAGAACACTCAACCAGAAAAAATAATTTTGCTCTAATATAATTGCATTTATCCTATTTTAAAAATAACCTTTTAAAATGCTATTACAAAATAATAGTAGTCATTCTTTTCTAATAAAGATTCTCGTTTAAGTGGTGTTTATGTTAGTAAAGATTTTGTGGTTATATCACCGGTGTATATGATTCAATTCTGCCACCCTCAGGTAGTTTTCTGAAATGCAGAACAGTGGATTTAAGTAGTCATTTGTAACAAGATGCCTTACCAAAAATATTGTTGACATAAACATGTAAAGATATTTCTGCATGATTGACATTTGTAATTGATTCTAGAAAAGGTTCAATTTATTCTGTTTTTAAAAAAAAGCAAAGAAATGAAGGGAAAGTGGACTAACACAGAACTACTGTGAACGGGTGATTGATGGTCAGCGTGGACTCGGTGGGCCGAAGGGCCTGTTTCCATGCTGTATCTGTAAACAAAACTAAACGAATCATAGAATATAGAACAGAACAGCACTTGGACCAACAATGTACTTATCTAAAAGTCTCTTTAATGCCACCATCATATCTGCTTACACTATCATCCCTTACGGCATGTTCTAGACACCCACCACTCTCAGTGTAAAAAAACTAGCCCCACAAATCTCCTTTAAACTTTCCCCTCACTTTAAAGTTATGCCTTCTCATTTCTGATATTTCACCCTAGGAAAAAGATTCTAATCGTATACCCCAACTATGCCTGTCATCATTTTATATACTTCTATCAGAATTCCCCTCAACCTCTGAAGCTCCAGAGAAAACAATTCAAGTTATTTGATGATTATCAGACAGATGTTTTTGTTTATTTTATAGCTAATAACCCCTAATCTAGGCAGCATTCTGGTGAACCTCTTCTGCACCCTCTCCAAAGCCTTCTTGTAATCTGGCGACCGGAACTGCACATAATACTACAAATGTGGCATAACCAAAGTTGTATATAAAGCAATTAACTTCCTGACATTTATATCAATGCTTTGACCGACGAAGGCAAGTATACTATATCCCTTTGTTCCCACTCTTTCTACATCTGTTGCCAACTTCAGGAAGCCTTGGCATTTGGATCAACTGTGTTTGACATACACGTCTATTTTTTGCTATAATAAATACTACTTTCTACCAATAAAGCCCCTGTCCCACTTTCACGACCTAATTGGCGACCTCTGCCGAGTTTGCCCTTGACACATACTAGCATCATGGTCGCCACGAGGTCGTAGGAGGTCTTCGTAACTCTTCCTCATGCTCGTGAGTGGTCTCCGCGTACTCGTGGCCTCAAGTAGGTCGCGGCGTTTTTTCCAGCCTCATAAAAAATGTCCACAAGTTAAAAAAAGGTCGGCATGGAAAAAAGTGATACTTTTTACTTGTAGGTAGGTCGTAGTAGGTCATGAAGGTAGTCGTAGGTAGGTCGTGGGTCGGTAACTGGCCCGAGGAAAAAAAATGCAAACATGACATCATTTTATCATTTGATCATTTTCCACTCATAGCGAGTCGTAGTTGGTCTAAGGTGTGGAAGACCAAGGTCGAGGGAGGGTCGTAGACATAGTCGTAGAAGGTCATAGACATAGTCGTGGGAGGTCGTAGACATAGTCGTAGGAGGTCGTAGACATAGTCCTAGAAGGTCATAGACATAGTCGTGGGAGGTCGTAGACATAGTCGTAGGAGGTCGTAGACATAGTCCTAGAAGGTCATAGACATAGTCGTGGGAGGTCGCAGACATAGTCGTAGGAGGTCTTTTACTTCGGCGAGTCAACACGACCTTGACATTTTTTTCAACTCGTCTAGGGTCTTCTAAACTCGTGGATTAGGTCATCCAAGTGGGACAGACCATTAAGAATACATTGCACCAAAGTATCCATAATGTGTTTCACCTAGCCTATTCATCTTACAAAATTGCATTTCACAAAATATTTTTCAGGAACGCATGCATCTCTATTGTAAACTGAGGAATGACTGTAATTATATAAGCTATTTGTTCATCATCAGTGTTAGACAACTATCTTCTGGTTGAGAGCATTAAGTGATAAAATAACTGCAATTCAAATCATCTATCCATGACAACTTGAGTTTATTCACCATTTTTAGCAAGGCAAAACATCCCCAAATGCTTCACGAGGTGGTGATGAGGGGTGAATACAAAGCAGGAAGCGGGTGGACTGATGACAAATGAGATTAAAGTGGTTGATTTTGATAGCTCACTGTGAATAAGCTAAGCAATTACAAATAATAATGGGGATCGGTGGGGAATTAACAACTTTCCCACCTTATTCTGCTAACTGCAACTTCTAATATGCAATGAAGTAATTGAAGCCGACTCCTAATTTTATATCAGGGGTTAAGTGTGTAGCTAAAACTGCCAGGATCTATATCTTGAGACATACATTCATAGGTCAGAGACCATTTTTTAAAGATTGTTTACAGATCAACCAGCAGGAGTATGCATTGTGTTAACACAAAAAAATATATACTTGAATTTCTGAGAGTATTGAGGTGACAACAATAGGTAAAGATTATGGTCAGTTGAGATGTGGCATAAGCCAACAATATTGAAAAGTGTAAGAAGGCAGTATTTACAATGGACTAGGTGTGTGTTTTGAAACTCATTAAGGGCCTGTCCCACTTTGCGATTTTATGGGCGACGACGGCCGTCAGTGACTGACGCCCGATGTCGCCTGAAAACCGTCAAGTAGTACGACACAGCTGGGTCAAGGTACGTCACCAATTTCCACACGTCACCATGGGACAGGGCACGCGTCACCATAGGACAGCATGCGACAGCATACGGCAGCATAGGACAGCGCTGTGACGTCACTGCCGTCAAGCGGGGTCAATGTATGTCCACCCGCGACACGATAGGGCAAGATACGACAGGTTGCCTCATCTGGGGCGCGTGACGTCATTTGATTGACCAGCTTTCCTATAAAAGGGGACGAGCCGTGACGTATCTTGATGCATCATGACGCATGACGACGTACGGGTAACGCGTGGTGATGCACGGTGACGCAAAATAAATTAGCATAGGCAATGACCGTGCGTCACCACGCGTCACCCGCACGTCATCGTGCGAAAGGGCGCACGACATGATAAGACACGCAGATGAACATTCCAAAATCCTGGGGCGGCAGGGAGACACCGCGCATTACCGCGCGTCATTACATGCGTCACCACACGTCCGACCGCGTCACGACCCGACCACGACGCGACCTCTTTTTAGGCTGTTGCCTAAATTGCCGCCCAAGTGGGACAGGCCCTGTACTGGAGCAGTCCTAATAGGGCATTGAGACTGCTGTTTGTTAGATTTAAATTGGACAAGCAGGCAGCAAAGAAATTGAATCAGAAGTTAAATTGCATAATTTCTGGTCATACCCATAAAACATAGAACAATACACACAGGAACAGGTCCTTCAGTCACAATGTCTATGCTGAACATGTCAAGTTAAAATAATCTCCTGTGCCAGTACATGATTCATAACCCTTCTTTCCCAGAATATCCATCTGCCGATCCAAAAGCCTCTTAAATGCCACTATCTTAGCTGGCAGCACGTTCCAGGCACTCACCACCCTCTGTCTAAAACCTTGACTTTAAACTTTGCCCCTCACATCTTAAAGTTGTGCCCACTAGTCTTTGACATTTCCACCCTGGTTCTGACGATCTACTCTATCTGTCCCTCTCATCATTTTATATACTTCTAGCAGGTCTCCCCTCAAGCTTCCTACTCTCCAGAGAAAATAATTCCAGTTTGAAAGCCACCTTGAACTGTTTTGTTTTCACAGACATTAGTTTAGTCACCACCATCCTCTGCTTTTGAATACTGTCCTGCTCTAATATGAAGAAAAGTAAAGCCACCTCTATTTGAGCCAAGAATCTATTTGAGGCCAAAAAGGAGATGCACGAAGCATGTTTAGGTTAATGCTTAGCTAAAATAGAGCACTTAGGATAAATAGATCTAAAAAGATAAATTGGTATTGGTTTATTATTGTTATATGGTATAATACCAAATATCATAGTATAATACCAAGAAACAATGAAATATGAACTGTTTTGCAGACAATCCAGGCACTTCACACATCAGTACTATGAAACCAAACATGTTTCACAGGAAGTGCATTAAAAAAAGGTGCAGAATTTTGAACAAATTGCAGTATAGTGTAACAGCTACAGAGAAAATGTTGATAACAAAAAAGTGCAAGAGTCGTAATGAGGTAGATTGGAGATCAGGAATATATCCTGGCATTTGGGTGATCTGTTCCAGAGTCCGGTATATGCAGGGATGAAACTGTTCTTGAATCTGGTGGTACGCGCTTTCAAGGTTTGTATCTTCTGTCCAACAGGGAATAGATGCTTTAGGATGCTTTCAATGGTGCATCTGTAGAAAGGTTATGGGAAAGGTTGTTGTCTTGACACCTTGTTATTTTGCTCTCTTATGTGTAAATTTATTATTAGAGTAAAGGATCTTAAAAATGTCATTCATCGCAGCTGGCTCATGAAACACTTTGGTTTCAAGCCAACTGATAATTTCAACATATACTTGTGTAATTCACGCTAACAAAAAAACAGTGAAGAGAGAAAGGAAAGAAAAGAGATAAAGGGATAGGGGATAAAGAGAAACTAGGAATTAAGTGGAACTTCTTGTGCATTACTGCGTATGAATTATATACTGTGGAACCTGAATCAGGAAATTGACCCAATAATTGCATTGCTGAAGAGACAAAATACTGGAGTAATCCAGTGGGTCAGGCAGCATTGCTGGAGAACATGGATAGGTGTTCTGTTTCTGGTCGGGATCCATTGAGTTCTGAGTTGATCCACCTCTGAGTTGCAGCCATCACTCTTTTATCCAGAGATGTCTGAAAATAATGCCAGTTCGTATGGCAGTGCTACAGAAATCTTTGGTATATTTGACAATGTACACCACATCAAATTGAGATAACAATGCATTTGATTATGATACAAAGCGTGGACACATGCAATTCAATTTTTTTAAAGATTAAAAATTAATTAGTTCAATTTTCAGTTGATGATAAAAATAATGGGCACCAGCTTGAAGGCATAGATAAGCAGACAATAAATATTAATATTGTTCCAGGATACCTTGGACGTGGTCTCATCTGGATTCACTCTAGCAACAATACGATTCCTCCCACATACTACAGCAGGCCAGCATTGCTTCAGCAATGAACACAGAATAATGCAACATTACTGACATCTCACAACCATTTAGCTGGTCAACATTTAGTCCTATTTACTGGTTTACACAGACACTTGACATGTGCTGAAAACTGAAAGCACATACAGGGATATATTATCTCCATTTATATGGCACTACGATGTAGTGAAAGACCCTAGATCTGAAATCATCTCATAGAGTGGCAGTTAAAAGATGAAGGATTCCCTTAGTAAGTGGCAGCATGAAATGGAAAAGCTATCTTGAAGATAAAGTATTGCAGAACTCCTGGATTTATCTATATAGCACCAATGTAATGCAGTCTATTAACAGCCCATATTTTGCTTAGAAGACACTTTTTTCAAAAATGCTATAATTTCTATGCCTGTCTTGGCAGTGTGCATGTCAGTTTGTTCACTATCAGGCAGATACTAATGTGTTCATTCACCATGCAGACTTTGAATCTATGATGTTGAATAAAACTTGTGAAGAGAATAGTGTAATGGCTAAGTTATTGGATCTATGATCTGGAGTTGTGAATTCGAATCCCACCATGATATCTGGTGCATATTGGCCTCCAGACTCACTAATGTGCTTGACTCCTAACTGCCTATTCAGTTCAGCAGCAATCAGGGACAGTCAGTGAAGTTTTAGAATATAGAACAGTACAGCGCAAGAATAGGCCCTTCGGCCCACAATACTTGTGCCGAACATTATGCCAGGACCAATTCTTATCTGCCTGCACATAATCCATATCCCTCCATATTCATGTCTATCCAAAAGTCTCTTAAATGCCACTCTCATATCTACCTCAACTACCAACCCTGGCAGCACATTCTGTACACTTGCCACACTGTGTGTAAAATAACATGCCCTTCAAACCTCTAGCATTTGATTCTTCCATCCTGGGAAAAGGGTTGTCTGTCTGTCTACCCTATCTATGCCTCTCATAATTGTATATACTTGATAGGGCTCCCTGCAACCTCTGGTGTTCCAGAGAAAACAATCCAATCTGCCCCTGTAGCTAATACCCCCTAATCCAAGCATCATTCTGTAAACCTCCTCTGCACCCTTTCCAAAACCTGCACATCCTTCCTGTAATGGGGCAGCCAGAACTGCACGCAATAATCCAAATACAGTTTTGGCAACACTCACATGCTGAAGAGTTTTTTGAAAATCACAAATCGAAAAGTTGGCTGACTTATCCCTTCTCTTCAGCTTAAATAATTTATGTCCTCTCAATGAATAAGCGTGTTGAGCATTTCATTGAGTCCTAAATTATGTAAATCATTCTCTTTACCATATCCTTTGACTTACATACCACCTTCTGTTAAATACTGCCAGGAAAAGCTAATTAAGAAATGACAAATCATTTATTCTTTTTTTTTTCAAATGTGGTAATTTTGCATTTGTTCTTATGGATAAATTAAATAACCAAACACAGTAAATGACCTTGCTAAAATGGTGATGCTTGTTGTTCAGAGATAAATATCATAATGTGTTTATACTTACTGCAAAAATATAATGCAGTTGGAAAATAAACATAAGTCGAGTCAAGTCAAGTCACATTTATTTATATAGCACATTTAAAAAACAACTCTCGTTGGCCAAAGTGCTTTACATTTGTTATAATAGCATAAACAAAACAAACTACATACATATATACATGTAGCCCTCACTCAGAGGACGTCAGGAAAGGCTTGGGAGTATAGATAAGTTTTTAGTCTTGACTTAAAAGAGTCGATGGAGGGGGCAGTTCTGATGGGAAAGGGGATGCTGTTCCACAGTCTAGGGGCTGCAACTGCAAAGGCGCGGTCGCCCCTGAGCTTATGCCTAGACCGTGGGATATTCAGCAACCCCAAGTCGGACGATCTGAGGGGCCTGGAGGCGGAGTGGTGGGTGAGAAGACTTTTTATGTAGGTGGGAGCAAGCCCATTGAGGGCTTTGTAGACATGGAGGAGGATCTTGAAGTTTATACGGAACCGCACATGGAGCCAGTAGAGAGGCCAGGATCGGGGTGATGTGGTCCCTTTTTCGGGTGCCCATCAAGAGTCTCGCTGCGGCGTTTTGAACCAGTTGCAGGCGGGACAGGGAAGATTGGCTGATGCCAGTGTAAAGGGAGTTGCAGTAATCTAGGCGGGAGGAGATGAATGTGTGGATGATCTTTTCGAGGTCATCAAACTGGAGGAATTGTTTTATTTTAGCTATCGTCCGAAGCTGAAAGAAGCTAGCTTTTACCACGACATTGACTTGTTTGTCAAATTTCAGTGCTGAGTCAAATATCACGCCAAGGTTTTTGACGTGAGGTTTGAGTAGTGGGGTAAGGCTTCCAAGGCTGCATGCTATCATTTTGATTGAGTCCGAGGGGCCGAGAAGGATGACTTCAGACTTACTCTCGTTTAGTTGGAGGAAGTTCTGGGCCATCCAACACTTTATATCCTCGAAGCAGTGGGTAAGGTTAAGCAGATTTGATTGTTTTTTGGGCTTAAGGGGGAGATAGAGTTGTGTATCGTCTGCGTAGCAATGGAAGGAAATGCCGTGCCTTTCAATGACTTGGCCTAAGGGGAGCATATACAGGGAGAAGAGAATGGGGCCAAGGATGGAACCTTGTGGAACCCCACAGCAGAGATTAGCTGGGGAGGAGAAAGAGTTGCCTATGTTAGTCGAGAAACTCCTACCTTTGAGGTCGGAGATGAACCAGCTCAGGGCAGTGCCATCAATACCAACCCCATACCGGAGTCGGTCAATTAGGATGGTGTGGTCGACAGTATCAAATGCTGCGCTGAGGTCAAGAAGGAGCAGAATTGCAGTCGCCGGAGTCAATGGTGAGCAGTAGGTCATTGTGTACCTTCAACAAGGCAGACTTTGTGCTATGGTGAGCCCTGAAACCTAATTGGAAAGTTTCCAAGATAGTGTTTTGGTGAAGGTAAGGTATAAGTTGACTTAAAATTACCTTTTCAAGGGCTTTTGAGAGGAAAGGCAGTTTAGAAATGGGTCTGTAGTTGCTTGGCAAGATGGGGTCGAGGTTAGTTTTTTTCAGGAGTGGTTGGACCACCGCATGCTTGAAGCAGGTAGGTACAGTGCCAGTGGCCAGAGAGCTGTTGAAGATGGCGAGGATGCTGGGACCAGCTGTTGTAATGACGTCCTTTAGGAGGGCAGAGGGGACAGTGTCAAGAGGGCAGGTAGTAGGTTTCATGGTGGTGATCAGTTTTACAAGGGAGGGTAGAGTAACGGGTTGGAAACCCGTTTTGAAGAGCAGAAGGAGGCAGCATAATTCATGTTTGTTCTTTATGACTCATAATCAAGCTGAAATTATAGGTTCCTCCTGCTGGTGAAGCTGTGTGCACAACCATTTTAGTCTTGGCATCTTACAGAATCCTTTCTACCTTTGGAGAATTATGAAAAATAGAATACAATGAAAGACCAATTATTTTTATAACAGACAAGATGATAAAATCGCCAAACCTTTTTATTGTTCTCAAATTGTACAAGGAAGAGCATGTTTATGAATATTATCTATTTTTAGTTGCCCAGCAGTGCTGAAGATTAGATAGAGACACAAAGTGCTGGCGTAACTCATCAGGAAACAACTCTGGGGAACATGGACAGGTGATGTTTTGGGTCAACACCCTTCTTCGGACTGAAGATCGGCTGCCTTCTTGAACAGTTGACATTCAATTGTATTAGTTTTATTGAGTTCCCAAAGTTGAAGGGGGGGATGTAATGTAAATATAGATGATGAGGGAGATGTAATGTAATGTAAATGCCAGCGCCCCTTGAGGCCAGGAGTAGAAGCTGGCGAGTTGGCCAGTGCCTCGTGACTGAGGTCAAGTGACCTTCTAGACGTTTCTGCAGGAGCTGAGTTATTATGCAGGAAACAAGAGTAAAAACATTGCTTTGAAAGTCAAGTTGGATGAAGTACATGCCAGCAACAGAAATCGAAAGAGCGACAAGTTTTTTTTTTTCAGGGGGAGTCCGCCTCCCAGATGGAGCAGGTCTCCGAGACGAGGCGGAGAGTCAGCCAGGATAGAGCCCTGTGGCCCAGGATAGAGCTCTGTGGCCCAGGGTAGAGACCTGTGGTCCACGATAGAGACCTGTAGCCCAGGATAGAGCCCTGTACTCCAGGATAGAGCCCAGTACTCCAGGATAGAGCCCTGTAGCCCAGGATAGAGCCCTGTAGCCCAGGATAGAGCCCTGTACTCCAGGATGGAGCCCTGTAGCCCAGGATGGAGCCCTGTAGCCCAGGATGGAACCCTGTAGCCCAGGATGGAGCCCTGTAGCCCAGGATAATAATAATAATAATACATTTTATTTATGGGCGCCTTATACCAAAGTCTCAAGGACACCTTACAGAGTTTAACAAGTAAGAAACATATAATCGGAGTAAAATAAATTATAAAGACATCACCAATACACAAATTAAAGACAGAATTCGATCCAAAGACACACAAAAAAAAATCAGAAACACAATGTGAAGAGAGAGCAGCGGCAGCTAAACCGCGCCAGCGTCCACTCTCC
Organism: Malacoraja senta; assembly: GCA_038087875.1. Taxonomy (NCBI): domain Eukaryota; kingdom Metazoa; phylum Chordata; class Chondrichthyes; order Rajiformes; family Rajidae; genus Malacoraja; species Malacoraja senta. The sequence goes on from CM075979.1 coordinate 5,215,228, forward strand.
CTTCCGACCGCCATCTAGGACACGGACTAAAATAGACACTACATACAAAAATCATCCCCCTACAATGGTTACCACTGTGGGGGAAGGCACAATGTCCAGTCCCCATCCCCAGTTCTCCCAAAGTCAGGCCTATTGAGGCCTCCGCTATTGCCTCTACGGAGGCCCGGTGTTCCTGGCTGTTCTCACCGGGTGCTGTTGCCCCGGCGTCGGGAGAGTCCTCTCAGCGGCTGGGCCACCTGGAATGGCCGCATTCCTTACCGGAGGCCACGGCTTCCGAAGCCGACAAGGCCGCGCCGGTTTGGAGCTCCCAGGCTCCCGATGTTGAAGTCGGCGCCGCCCACTCCTCTCCGCAGACCCGCAGCACGGAGGTGTTGAACTCGGCGGTCACAGCTCACCGGAGCTCCAGCGCGTTGATCCAACGCGGCGACCCAGGCAAGGCATCGCCCGCTCCGCTCGGCGATAGCGCTCCAGCGCTGTGCCGCCACCGAAGCGGAGCTGCTGGGCGGTCCGCGCCAGGAAACGGCGCTCCAAGCCCGCTGGTAGGCCACGAGGACGGGTCGACGGGGCAGCCCGGAGAAAAAGCTGCCTCACCGACCAGGTAGGGACCTAGAAATATAGTTACCCCTTCGCCTTACGTTAAAAAGTCAATTTCTCCCACAAACAAGACACAGGACTCACTAAAACTACAAAAAAAAAGTGAATTAAACGGACGGCTGCTGATTAGCAGCCGTTCCCCAAGATGGCTCCCCTGCTAGTGATAGAGACCTGTAGCCGTGGATAGACCCCTGTAGCCATGGATAGACCCCTGTAGCCGGGAATAGGCTACCTGTAGCCGGGGATAGGCCACCTGTAGCCAGACGCGGCGAGAAACCTAGATGGAGGAACCAGTCTCCCAGAAGCAAGAAATCATCTCCCAGACGGGGCCAGTCCCCCAGATGACACGATGCGCCGAGAGGCAGGAGCCAGTCTACCAGACGCAGCGAGAGGCAACGAGACAGAACCCTTGAGTTTGTAGGTTTTGAGGTTAAAGTGGAAAACAGCAACACTCTTAATTGATTCTAATGTAAAACTTTATGTGGATATTAAAGTTCATCAGCAGAATTTAAATCGAATGCAAAAGAATATTGAAGGAAAATATATGGGAAATGTACAAATGTTCTGCTGAATTAAATGAAGCCAGCACTAAATGGCTTTAATAGTACTTTATTGTCATTTATATGCTGTGGACCTACACGTAAATGAAACCCCAAAGTTGAAGGGGGAGATGTAATGTAAATAAAGTTGAAGAGGGAGATGTAATGTAAATGCTAACGCCCCTTGAGGCCAGGAGTACAAGCTTGTGCGTTGGCCAGTGCCTCGTGACTGAGGTCAAGTGACCTTCTAGAAGTTTCTGTTAGTTGTTGGAAATAAACTCTTCTTACAAGATGTCGTAGATGTCGGACGTGTATTCTTTGTGCTAGCCACAACAAGGTTATTTATATAGACATTACACCCAGCATCGACATCCAGGGAATTGCCATTGATCAGAAACTCAAGTGGACCAGCTGGATAAGTATTATAGCTACACAGGAGGTCAGAAACTGGGTATCCTGTGGCAACTGGATAAACATCTTCCACCCAGAATTAGTCCACAAGACACAAGTCAGGACTGTGATGGACTATTGTCCACATGGCCGATGGAGCACAGCTCCAACAACATTGAAGACACTCGGCATCATCCAGAACAAAGCAGTCCTGCAACCAGCCTGGGCATTCATTCACTGCACCAGTGGCAGACACTTTCTCCAGTGTTTTATCCATTTCAACAGCGCCTTCAACCCCATGACCTTAACGCCCAGAAGGAAAAGGACACGGAAATACCATCTGTATGTTCCCCTCAAGAGCCACACATTCTGATTCAGAAAATGTTGGGTCTACACCCTGGAGCTTTCTACTCGACATCAAAAATGAGCTTCACCAAAAGAATGGTTCAATAATCTTCCTAGAGGTAGGCAGTAAATTCTGGCTTTGTGAGTGACTGGATTTAGGAATGGTGGAAAGACTGAGGCAAATAGGTTCCAGTGGGAGAAACTCTATGACCTTCACTTCAGAAGCACATTCTATAGTTGGGGAAGTCTTCAAAGTATTCCTTCAAGCAGGCATTGACTGCCTCGCTGTCCGTGATAAATTCACTTCTTTTCTTGGTTATGACTATCAATGAATTACCAGCTTCCTGCACTTTTTCCATCCACCATCTATTATGTAGACCATTGGTATTTTACAGGATTTCAATCTTCAGGTACTTGTAGAGATAATGTTTTTTACCATGAGGCCATTCCTACCATTACCATCTTTTACCTTATATTTTAATTAGATCATAAATGTCTTAGTCATCCTTATCAAACTAACATATGAGTCAAGAGTGTTTAATTGTCATATGTATCGAAAATGGAACAATTAAATTATTACTTGCAGCAGCTTAAGTCTGTAAACATAGTAACCATAGATAACACAATAAACAAGTTCAATATTAAAAACCCCCCAATATTAATGCACAACAAAAGCCTGAAGTCCCTTGTGAAACCAAGACAGTTCATAGTTTAGTTGGTGTTTGTTGTGTTCAAGAGCCTGATGGTTTTTGACAAGAAGCAATTCTTGATCCTTCAGGCTCCTCTTCCTTCTTCCCGATTGCAGGAGTGAAATGAGAGCCCGACTAGGGTGGTGAGGGTCCTTGATGATGTTGGCTATCTTTTTGATGCCTCCTCTAGTATCATAATTAGCACATATAGTATCATAATATGATACATATAGTTTCATAAGATGTCACAGAAGGCAACCTTTTCAGTCCGAGACCCATCACCAGAACTGAAAAGGAGACAATAAAATCTTGCAATGTGAATGCGGAATAAAGTGACATGTGAATAATGTGATGTGCACAATGTGCTCACCTCTACATTTAGTGTACACAATGAGGTTTCCTTTACATTTGGTGTTCACAATGTGGTCTCCACCACATCAGAGAAACCAAGTGGGTGCATGGATAGACCATCTGAAGAAGGGGTCCAACCCAAAACATCACCTATCCAGGTTCTACAGAAGTGCTGCCTGACCCATCTTCTTCTTCTTCTTGCGTATGGCGTGCACACCCTAAAGTTGTAGGACAACTTGTTCTATTTGATCTTACTTGATTGTGCATGCCAGGCTGATTGCATTCGTCGAAACAGGGCGGACCACGTGAAGGTTGCAATCTCCCACCCCTGCCTGACCCATGAGATGCTCCAGCACTTTGTGTTTTCTTTTGTAAACCAGCAACTGCAGTTCCATGTTTCTACATTCTTCTATAGATTGGGCAATTGCTTTGTGGAACATCTGTGTTCATCATTCCAAGGGTCATATAAATTTGCAAATCGCTCTGCCCTTCAGTACTAAGCAGCTAGGTTAGTGAAGGTTCTACCAAGCCACACTTAATAGCTTATGCCAAATTCTCTACCCAGAGTGTATTCTGTGCCCCTGCTCTCCTTAGAGTTTCTTTCAGGTGTTGCTTAATATGTAGGAGCAATGATGATCAGTCCATTTCCTTGATTATTACTGACATGAAGCAATGACTCTTCTATACGTGAAGACGACTTTACAGAAGAGGAAGTAGATAATACTGGTAAAAGTCATGAGCATACTATGTAACAGTTGATTTATAACTGTTACATGAGAAAAATAGCAGGATCTGAGAATAAGGAAGTTTAGCTTCATCTTATGGTGCTAGAGCAGAGCTAAGCTAAACTGTCACACCACTATTTGTTAAAGTTATTAATAATTTGGACGTAACTGTGGAAAGTGTGATTAGTAATATTGAAGATAACACAAAGGCTGTTGGTGGAGTTGATACTGAGGAACTGTCTTCGAATGCAGAGCAATATCGATCACTTGTTCAAAGAAATGGTAGATAAATTTAACGCTTCAAAATGAGAGGTTTCAAGAGGGCTCATGAAGTGAGGATATACAGACTGTGGTACTGAGGAAGTATTGAGGAACAGAGGGACCTTGGCATATGTTCAAGGAATCCTGAAGACAGCAACACAAGTAAATATGATGGTTAAGAAGCCATATGCCTTCATTAGCCAGGGCCTGGAAAGAGCAGGAGAATGAAACCACACACAAATTGAAGGAACAGCACCTATTTTGCTTGGGCAGCTTACAACCCAGCGGTATGAATTGATTTCTCAAATTTCAAGTAACCCTTGCATTCTCTCTCTCCGTCCCTCCTCCACCCAAGTCGCCCTGCTAGTTTCACTGTTTGTATCCCTTCGTTATCACGTTTTCCACAGCCAATTGTGGGCTCCTGTTCCTTGGTCATCGGTGCCAGCTCAGATTTGTTCTGTACCTTTTCATACCTCTAGGTTCCCTCTCCCCGACACTGAAGAAGGGTTTCAACTCAAAACATCACCCCAAACCTTTTCTCTAGAGATGCTGCCTGGCCAGCTGAGTTACTCCAGAATTTTGTATCTTTCTTCGAGGTTATTATATAGTTATATAAAACGCTAGATAGATCGCAGAGAAAGTACTGGGTAATTTTGCTCTCCACGCTGTCAGAAGAACGTGATTACAATGGAGGGAGTGCAGTGGAGATTCCCAGGGATGTTGCCAGGAATAGTTCATTTAGCTATAAGGAGGGACAGGATGGGCTGAGTTTGAGGGGGAACCTGATAGAATTGTACAAAATTAAGAGGGGCAAGACAGAAAGAGAGAAACTTTTCCCTTTAGCAGGATTTAATGGGAGGAGATCTAAAGGGCATTTGAGGGAGTTTTATTTTTCAGCTGGAAACGCTAAAATCTAGAAAGCCTTGCTCCAAGGAATAGTGAAGGCTGGTAGTGTCACAATATGTTCAAAGGATTTAAAACAGCATTTGATATGCAATGAACAGGAGGGACAGGTTGCTGGAATGTGGGCTTAATAGAGATAGGGACCTATCGCCAGCACTGATCCAGTGGGATGAAGGGCCTGTTGTCGTGCAGTATGACTGTCACTTTTCCAGCTAATGAGATGTGTCTGTCGTGAAATGCACGTTGGCCATCTCTAATACCGGCATACGTGAATTATTACAGAAGTGAACCAAAGGCAAGGCTAACGAACAGGAATCAGCATTTGATTGCACAATTAAACGTCGTCCATTAAAGTTTACAGAGTAATATAATCTATGTAAAATTTTAAATTGTATTAGTGTGTCTTACATTAAAAGATTATATTATTCAAAAACTAAAATTAATAAAATTTTCCCCAATGTATTAGCCATTTGTGATAAATGTCAATCTCAAGAAGCTACTATAGCACTATCATTTGTTTTTTGTACAAAAATTCAAAAATTTTGATTGAAATTTTTGAAATCTTTACAAAATTATTTAAAATAAAACTGACACCAAAAGCAGAATGGATTATCTTCGGAACAACGGAAGATAGTCCTGAACTAAATGTGTGTTCAAAAGAAATTAATAGATTACGGGTTAATAACTGGAAAAAAGTTAATCCCGAAATTCTGGAAAAACGCTCCAATACCAACTATAAACATGTGGATTTCAAATATGTTTGAAACATTACACCTAGAAGAGATAAAACTCCTCCTGGCAGGTAAACCAGATCACTTCCACCTGACGTGGTCTGCATTTATAGAATTATTACAAGTATAGGGTGCAAAAGTACTTAAAAACAAAACTGAGGTCAGGTAAAGGGGGATGAAAGTTGGAGAGTTGGTATGTCCCATTTGCGTGATGCTTATAATAAAGTATTTGTTTTTCTCTTTTTTCCTCTTTCTCTTTTTTCTTCTTCTTTAGGGTCTATCTCTTAATCCTTTCTTTTTAATTTCTTTTCTACAGGATCTCTGTTCTTTCCTGTTGTCACGTTTTTTCACCTTCACTATTTTCCTTCACTTTCTCTTTTTTCTTAATCTCAACCGTTCCTTTTTATTAGTGTAAAAAATGACGGAGTACATTAATTGTAATAAGATATACGCGATGAGTACTAATGTAATTGGTTGTAATGTAATGTACTTCTAATAAATAAAAATTAAAAATAAAAAAAGTTTAGAGAACGAATCCGTGACTGCTTAACTATCTTTAATACTCTCAACTGTATTTTGACAGAATGAATGGTTGGTTAGCTGTGAAATTTAGATAAGGACGGTATAGTTTACTCACTTTTGCTGACATGCAGATGATTGACATTTGAAGAATTAACGCTCCATCTCGAATCTTTTAATTACAGAGTAACTCAAAGATGTAAAGTGCACTGCTCTCTCTTTCCTACGACCGAAAATTATTTCCCATGCTTTTTGTGGTTCCTATCTGTAAGCGTCTGGCCAAAATAATAAGAAAAATGAAAGCACCAAGTTTAAATTGTTTGTTCCTTTCTGCTTAACTAACGAGACGAGTCGTCCATCCGATTGCACTGTCAAACTACTTAAATCAAGAAGACACCTTCAAGAATCACAGCGCCATTCGTTTCCTTAATTTTAATTTAGTTAAAATTGAGTGGCATCGAAGAAAACAAGTTACTATGCGCTAATAAAAGCTTTAAAATACTATTTTCTCGATATTTTTCTCAAGGACTACAACTCTTTCCGGGGAATCATCTGCTATTGACGTGTCTTGTCAGCGTTCACCAGGGACGTGTTACTTGAGCGACATGGAATGGAAGTGGTGGAATCTAAATCTGTCCAAAATCTCCTTTTGCGGAATATTTATCTTGCAATTAAAACAAACGGGTCAACAGTCGCGCCCAAAGTACATGCACATGGCACAATATAAGTGCAAGTAAACACGAGTTAGCAATAGGGAGGATGTTGCAGGTTAACATGATTTTTAAATCGCAGGCAATTTTTTTTTGCGCGCACTTTCCCCCGCCAATTTTACTTTCGTGTCTGAAACTTGCCTGCGCTCTGGCATTGGCCAGGAAGGGTTGTGTAGGTGGCCTGGTTGGCCGAGAAGTTTTGGAGGGGGCGGGATTGCGGCAAATGGCAGCGGCGGTACAAAGGACAAGTTTCCACTTCTCTCTAGCGCTGCAAATGAATGGAGCCCAGCGCCTGGTTGTATTATCTGTCTTAAAACAGGGCCGTGTAATGACAACGGAAATTACAACAGTTCAATGGAGCTACTACAACTTGAGTAACTTGTATTCCGATTCCACGCTGCAGTGAGCGCTTACAAGGGAAAGCCTGATCGGGTAAGTGTTTTTGCAAAAGTAAAAGAAAACTTTATTTATTGAATGTTGGGGGTTAGACTGTTATTAAGGGGTGGATTGCTTCTGTGTGTCTATGGAGCAAGGTGAACACAAGAATGTATCGGTGTATGATCGGAGCGATCCCGCCGGCAGAGGAACAGGGAACCGACTGCTGTGGCGCCCAAAGCCATTGCTGATAGAGGTTTAGGCTTGAAAGATCAGTGAGCAAGGTTACAGAAGCAGATGAAGTGGTAGTCAGTGGATTCATGCAGAACAAACGGTGACTGTTCAGGGATGAGACACTGGTGCGTTACCGGGTTAGGGGGTCACCTTCCCCCGATCGGGAGGCATTTATATTCACTAGCATTAGATGCATAGATATATCCCCAGGATTGGTGGAACGCCCATCCAAAGGAAGGGGTTGGCGGTCCAAGCTGTGCCCCATTCCGCCCTCTGTTCAGGGCAAGCCTAGTGATCGGATACATCTCCCACCCCATCCCGA
>CM075979.1:5223115-5272866 GCA_038087875.1 Malacoraja senta
CATTCCCCCTTATACCTCCCCTCTCCCATTCACCCATATACCCCCCCCCTCTATCCTTATATCCCTTTTCCCCCATCATCCTTGTTCCCCATTCCCCCACTCACCCTTATACCCCCTTCCCATTCCTATACCCCCTTTCCCCCTCACATTCACCTATACCCCGTTCCCCTCACTCCCCTCCCATTCAGCCCTTATACCCCTCCCCCCATCCTTATACTCCCTTCTCTCCCCCACTCCCATTCCATTCACCCTTATACCCCCTCTCCCCCCCCCATTCACCCTTATACCTCCTCCCCCCTCTATCCTTATATCCCCTTCCCCACCCTTATACCTCTTTCCCCCCACATCATCCTTGTTCCCCAATTCCCCCTCCCCCACTCACCCTTATACCCCCTTTCCCCCTCACATTCACCTATAGCCCCTTCCCCCTCACTCCCCTTCCCATTCACCGGTATACCCCCCTCACTCCCCTCCTATTCACCCTTCTACCCCCCCCCCCACTCAGGGGGCAACAACCACCCCCCCCCCTCAGGGGGCAACAACCCCCCCCCCCCCTCAGGGGGCAACAACCACCCCCCCCTCAGGGGGCAACAACCACCCCCCCCCCTCAGGGGGCAACAACCACCCCCCCCCCTCAGGGGGCAACAACCACCCCCCCCCCTCAGGGGGCAACAACCACCCCCCCCCCATCAGGGGGCAACAACCACCCCCCCCCATCAGGGGGCAACAACCACCCCCCCCCCCCTCAGGGGGCAACAACCACCCCCCCCCCTCAGGGGGCAACAACCACCCCCCCCCCCCTCAGGGGGCAACAACCACCCCCCCCCCCTCAGGGGGCAACAACCACCCCCCCCCCCTCAGGGGGCAACAACCACCCCCCCCCCTCAGGGGGCAACAACCACCCCCCCCCCCTCAGGGGGCAACAACCACCCCCCCCCCCTCAGGGGGCAACAACCACCCCCCCCCCCCTCAGGGGGCAACAACCACCCCCCCCCCCCTCAGGGGGCAACAACCACCCCCCCCCCTCAGGGGGCAACAACCACCCCCCCCCCCTCAGGGGGCAACAACCACCCCCCCCCCCACTCAGGGGGCAACAACCACCCCCCCCCCCCCCCCGCCGCGCGCTCCGCCTTCAAACCCAACCGGCGCGGGGCTCGTGCTGTGGAGCCCGCGCGGGAAAAGCCTCCCAACCGTCAGCCCGCCAACCAACCGCCCGCCCGCCACCGGGTCACCACCACCACCTCCTCCTCCCTCAGTGCCGGGGTACAACTGTTCACTCTCTTGTCACCCGGAGAATAAAACAATAACCCACCATCGCTGCCCGAGACGGGAGAAGACGACCGGGACTTCCCCCCCCTCCCTCAAGGTTATAAACCGACGGACCGGGCGTGCCATTTCCTCGCGGGTTCAGATCCTCCTCGCAGGTACTTTGCTGGTGAGATCGGCCAAGTCGGGCTCACTAGTTCCCCGAACCAGCGCGGGAGCTTTTCGTTTTACGCGCCAATTTTTTTTAAAAATATAAAAAGAGCCGCAGCTTTTTTTTTTTAGATCTCCCTCCCACCTTCTTCCTCTGGGCCGCAACGCAACTTGCTGGCCTGGCGACAACGCAACTTGCTGACCGGGCGTCAAGGTCCCGCCTCCCCGCCCCGCCGATTCGCTCCCGCCACCCACCGTTTGGCCCGTTGCCCGGGGTGACGGGGCCACGATTGGCCGTCCGGTCTGCCCGTCACGCCCCTCCCTCGCGAGGGGCGGGATCGGAGTCGGGTTTGCCCGCAATTCACCTGGTCCGTCAGTCCGGCTCCAGCAGCCGGAGAAGGTGGAGGGAGATTTACGTCGCCCTGTTCTAGCACCGGGGATGGGGACTTCATTAGGGTTAGAGAAATCTCACCCTAATCTTGCCACGTTGTCACCTTTCCCTCAGCTAACATTGAACCATTCTACATTTCCTTAGCTCCATCTGCTTTGATCTGTTGTCTTCACACCTCACCCTTGCATATCTCTAGACACCCTCTCCCCTGACTCCCAGTCTGAAGAAGGGTCTCGACCAGAAACATCACCCATCCCTTCTATTCAGAGATAGTTGGCTGAGATGTTCCAGCATTTTGTGTCTATCCTCCCTTGTATTATTTTTCTCCTCCACATTACATGGAGACATTTACCCACTCTACTTTAGAAATTGATCGGATCCACCAGAATTTGACTCTCCAAGCCATTCTGCCCATGATTTAGCTTGATTAGGATTTTCCAACAGCCAAACTGACTCAGCAAACCATTGCTGTTTGCTGCCCATGATTTAGCTTGATTGGGATTTCCCAACAATTCAACTAGAACAACACTTCAAATATACACAATTGTCTGCAAAAAAGATTTAGGACTATCAAAAGTTGATGTCTTCTCAAGCACCATACTGCAAGTCTTTATCTTTATATATTTCATAACAATACAAAATTTACCTGCATTTTTCTTCACGGTCATATTTTTTTCTATTGTATCTTCTATTGGTCTTTTTTGATCTCTTTTTAAAATTTAAAATGAATAGAAATTTAATTTATATTTGATATGGTAGGGGATGCTTGGCAATGCATTCTGCTTTCCCAATTCTATGTCCAGTGTTTGATTTTCAGGTAAGCAAGATGACAAGCTTCTGTTTAAAGATGCAAGATCTGAGTGAAAGTTTGAATACAGCTGACAGGAATGTAAAACGTGAAGACGATGCAGAATTCGACCAAAAAGTGAGTTTCTTGCAGTTGTTGTATAATGGTTCAATAGTTGTTTTGCAAAGGTATTCGGTCTTGCAAGTTTGCACTTTAGCTGCCTTCTATCATGGTGTGAGATGATCACACGAGGCAAGAGTTAAAGTGACAGATAGAAGAACTGGTTTATCTGTCTCTGACATTGCACAGTCAGCCAAGAGCAAGATTTGATCTTGGGAGTGGTATGTGCAGTGCCCTCCATAATGTTTGGGACAAAGACCCGTCATTTATTTATTTGTCTCTGTACTCCACAATTTGAGATTTGTAATAGAAAAAAACACATGCGGTTAAAGTGCACATTGTCAGATTTTAGTAAGGGCCATTTTTATACATTTTGGTTTCACCATGTAGAAATTACAGCAGTGTTTATACATAGACCCCCCATTTCAGGGCACCATAATATTTGGGACACAGCAAAGTAATGTAAATTAAAGTAGTCATGTTTAGTATTTTGTTGCATATCCTTTGCATGCAATGACTGCCTGAACCATAATGTTTGGGACACATGGCTTCACAGGTGTTTGTAATTACTCGGGTGTATTTAATTGCCTCCTTAAAGCAGGTATAAGAGCGCTCTCAGCACCTAGTCTTTCCTCCAGTCTTTCCATCACCTATGGAAACTTGTATTGCTGTTTATCAACATGAGGACCAAAGTTCTGCCAATGAAAGTGAAAGAAGCCATTATGAGACTGAGAAACACGAATAAAACGGTTAGAGACATCAGCCAAACCTAAGGCTTACCAAAATTAACTGTTTGGAACATTAAGAAGAAAGAGAGCACGGGTGAGCTTACTAATCGCAAAGGGATGGCAGGCCAAGGAAGACCTCCACAGCTGATGACAGAAGAATTCTCTCTATAATAAAGAAAAATCCCCAAACACCTCTTCGACAGATCAGAAGCACTCTTCAGGAGTCAGGTGTGGATTTGTCAATGACCACTGTCTGCAGAAGACTTCTTGAACAGAAATACAGAAGCTACACTGCAAGATGCAAACAACTTGTTAGCCGCAAAAATAGGATGGCCAGGTTACAGTTTGCCAAGAAGTACTTAAATGAGTAACCACAGTTCTGGAAAAAGGTCTTGTGGACAGATGAGACGAAGATTAACTTATATCAGAATGATGGCAACAGCAAAGTATGGAGGAGAGAAGGAACTGCCCAAGTTTTAAAGCATAACACATCATCTGCAAAACACAGTGGTGGGGGTGTTAAGGCCTGGGCATGTATGGCTGCTGAAGGTACTGGCTCACTTATCGTCATTGATGATACAACTGCTGATGGTACTAGCATAATGAATTCTGAAGTGTACTGACACATCCTATCTGATCAAGTTCAAACAAATACCTCAAAACTCATTGGCTGGCGGTTCATTCTACGGCAAGATAATGATCCCAAACATACTGCTAAAGCAACAAAGGAGTTTTTCAAAGCTAAAAAATGGTCAATTCTTGAGTGGACCCTGATCTGAACCCAATTGAGCATGTCTTTTATATGCTGAACAGAAAACTGAAGGGGACTAGCCCCCAAAACAAGCATAAGCTAAAGATGGCTGCAATACAGGCCTTGCAGAGCATCACCAGAGAAGACACCCAGCAACTGGTGATGTCCATGAATTGCATACTTCAAGCAGTCATTGCATGCAAAGGATATGCAACAAAATACTAAACATGACTAGTTCAATTTACATGATATTGCTGTGTCCCAAACATTATGATGCCCTGAAATGGGGGGACTATGTATAAACACTGCTGTAATTTCTACATAGTGAAACCAAAATGTATAAAAATGGCCGTTATTAAAATTTGACAATGTGCACTTTAACCGCATGTGATTTTTTTTCTATTACAAATCTCAAATTGTGGAGTACAGAGGCAAATAAATAAATGATGGGTCTTTGTCCCAAACATTATGGAGGGCACTGAAGCTCGAAAAGTGACTCAATTTTTACCTGACCTCGTTCTATATTTGTAAAGTTTGCATACGATACGATAGAACTTTATTTATCTCAGGATGGAAAATGATCTGCCTACAGTCATAAAACGCAAAATACATAGAACATGAAATTAAAGTATTAAAGTGACGAATGGAAAGGATTGAGGGTGTGTAAAGATTGGAGGGGGGGGGGGTAGTCAGTCTATCCCACGACAGAAGTGGGAGGAGTTGTACAGTTTGATAGCCACAGGGAAGAAGAATCTCCCGTGGCGTTCTGTACTGCATTTTGGTGGAACCAGTCTGTTGCTCCTCAGGTTGACTAGTGTGTCGTGGAGGGGATGAGCCGTATTGTCCAAGATGCTCCACTGTTTGAGGAGCATTCTCCCCTCCAAGACCACCTCACATGAATCCAACTCCGCCCGCAGGACGAGCCAGCCTTCTGGATGAGTTTGTTAATCCTATTGGCGTTCGCGTCCTTCGCCCTGCTGCCCCAGCACACGGCAGTGAAAAAGATGGCACTGGCTACCAACGATTGGTAGAACATCTGCAGCATCTTACTGCAGATGTTGAAGGAGCTGAGACTTCTCAAAAAGTACAGCCGGCTCTGTCCCTTCTTGTACAGGCCCTCTGCGTTCCTGGACCAGTCCAGTTTACTGTCCAGGTACACTCCAAGGTATTTGTACTCCCTGGTAAACTGCACATCCACACCATTGATGAAGTCGAGGGACAGGGGTGTTCCCCTCCTCCTAAAGTCTACCACTAACTCCTTAGTCTTGTCTGTAACAGCATGGGTTTCCAATATATCCTCTGGTTTTCTCCTGGCACTTTGGTCAGTTAATTGGCCACTATAAATTGCCTCCAATGCAAAATTGAGTGGTGTAATTTGGGAGACGTTGATGGGTGAATAAAATAAGATTAGTGTAAATGGTTACTAGATAGTCAGCACAGACTTGATGTGCCTATGCTTGTGTTTCGTGCTCTTTGACAAATATCCCAATAAGGTTGCAAGGGTGAACCTTCTGTGCCTTTGATTTGGTGGTGCCAAATGTACAACATTTTTTGTTTTTAAGGTTTTAAGATAGAGCACTTTTTGACAAATCTCATTTTGTTAAACATTGTAGATAGGTATGAATCCACGTCACATTATGGTGGAATTAAATCAATGCAATGTAAAGAAGCAACAAATGGCCCTGTGTCTTTTCTGTCTTTCAAAACAGGAAAATACATTTTTGGAACCACATAAAAAAGCAATAAAAACTCCGCTGAAGCAACAATCCTCTACCTCACATTCATTATTGGGAGGGATCAGGCCAGACATGGGTGCCATGACCACTCCAACAAAGCTTCATGAAATCCCTGTTGGAGAGCCATGGACACCCACTGCTAATTTGAAAATGTTAATCAGTGCTGCTAGTCCCGAGATTAGGAGCAGGGAAAAGAAGAGGGAATTGCTTGTGGACGAAGACCATACTTCAGAGGCAGTTGAGAATTTACAGGTATAATGAGATTTAAAAAAAAAGAAATACTGTTATCACCAGATCTTAATGTGAACAAAATAAAGCAAAATATCTTATGAATTTCAGAATCCGTTATCTGGAGAAGAATTTCATCCGAGTCGTAAAGAGAAGAGCCTAGGATTGTTGTGCTATAGGTTCTTGGCACGGTATCCTGACTATCCAAACCCTGCCGTGAACAATGACATTTGCTTGGATGAAGTTGCAGCAGAACTGAGTAAGTTCACATGAGCATTATAAAATGCATACATGTAACACAGTGTATATGATGTTAAGGGGGGGGGTGGGTGGGGGGGACTTTGATAAGAAAAAAAGATTGTTTGAATAAAAAGCACTATCAAGTTTTGTTACACAGATGCTCTTTTGAGGCTGGTTTTGGAATAGGTTGAGAGGGAAGAGACATTTATAGTTATATTGGATATTTGGATATGTACATGGATAGGAATGGTTGAGAGGGTATTTGTCAAATGTGAAAAAATGGGACTTCGATGGGCATCTTGGTTAGCGTGGACGTTTAGCCGAAGGGCCTGCTTCCCTGCTATATTACAGTGGTTGTCCCCCGTCCCCCCCCCCGAGCAAATGGCACCCTGCTCATTTCACACTAATCCCAACCACATCTAACCCTCGTATAACGGTGGTGCCATTGTGGTCGACACATTGGCCTCCTGGACACCTCCTTACTCCTCTAGACTGTGACCCCGTGAACAAACACCAGCCCATTGTCCCCCAGACTGTTACAGATCTTATCACACCAGGAGATCTCCCCTCCATAGCCTCCAACCTGATAGTGCCCCAACCCTAACTGCCTGCTTTTATATCCTACCTACTATCCACAAATAGGACTGCCCTGGTACACCCATTGTTTCTATCTACTCTATGGTACTTTTTCTGTTGCCCTGATGCAGGGTCTCAACCCAAAGCGCCAACTTTCCCTTTGCCACCACAGACACTGCTTGACCCGCAGAGTTCTTCTTGCAGTTTGTTTCTGCTTCAAAATTACCATATTTCTGTTGCTTTGTTCGTTTTATTCTAGTTTCCTTTCTGCAGCATGATTATTTTGAGCCAGAAAAGGGCATAGACTAACCATCAACCAGATCGTTTGGGTATTATGCAACAGGCTTGATTGGATTCTAGTTAATGAATAACCAATACTCCTGGGAGTTGCTCATAAAAGAATAATCACTTTGTATTGTAACAGAATCGTATCTTGAGAGGGGGGGGGGAGAAATATTATCAAAAAACTCATCAAAGGGGAGGTCAGAAGCTGAGAAAATTGAGTTAAACTGTAACAGTAAGAAATAATTGTTTGTGAACCTTTTTAATATAAACCCATAATGTAGATGGATCAAAGTATAAATAGTCTCAAAATGATACACCTATTTTATTAACAGAATTTAACTTCCACCTTCAATAGATGTTGAACGTCGGCGTATTTATGATATTGTAAATGTTCTGGAAAGCTTGCATATGGTCAGTCGCCTTGCCAAGAACCGATACACATGGCATGGTCGCCATAACCTCGCTCACACACTGGGAACTTTGAAAAATGTCGGCGAAGATCAACAATATGCAGAACAAATGTTGTACATTAAGAAGAAAGGATATGAACTGCATGAGGCTTATGTAAAAGAGCCACTGCGTGAACAAAATTCAGATAGCACAAGTGAAGTGAAGCAGAAAGAGATGTACTTTGTGGAACTACCTGGAATGGAGTTTAGAGCAGGTATTTATGTATTCTGGGTTATGAATCCGTTTGCACCAAAATAATGAAGTTAGAATTATACAGCACGGAAACAAGCCATTTGGCCCAACTTATCCATACCGACCAAGATGACCATTTCCTGAGTTTGACTCGTATACCACTAAACACTTCCTGTCCATAAATATTGGTATTGTAACAAGCAAAGAGTAGGAGTAAACGTGTCCTTTTCACAATGGCAGGCAGTGACTAGTGGGGTACCGCAAGGCTCAGTGCTGGGACCCCAACTATTTACGATATATATTAATGATTTGGACGAGGGAATTGAATGCAACATCTCCAAGTTTGCGGATGACACGAAGCTGGGGGGCAGTGTTAGCTGTGAGGAGGATGCTCGGAGGCTGCAAGGTGACTTGGATAGGCTGGGTGAGTGGGCAAATGCATGGCAGATGCAGTATAATGTGGATAAATGTGATGTTATCCACTTTGGTGGCAAAAACAGGAAAGTAGACTATTATCTGACTGGTGGCCGATTAGGAAAAGGGGAGATGCAACGAGACCTGGGTGTCATGGTACACCAGTCATTAAAAGTAGGCATGCAGGTGCAGCAGGCAGTGAAGAAGGCGAATGGTATGTTAGCATTCATAGCAAAAGGATTTGAGTATAGGAGCAGGGAGGTTCTACTGCAGTTGTACAGGGTCTTGGTGAGACCACACCTGGAGTATTGCGTACAGTTTTGGTCTCCAAATCTGAGGAAGGACATTATAGCCATAGAGGGAGTGCAGAGAAGGTTCACCAGACTGATTCCTGGGATGTCAGGACTTTCATATGAAGAAAGACTGGATAGACTTGGCTTATACTCACTAGAATTTAGGAGATTGAGAGGGGATCTTATAGAAACGTACAAGATTCTTATGGGGTTGGACAGGCTAGATGCAGGAAGATTGTTCCCGATGTTGGGGAAGTCCAGGACAAGGGGTCACAGCTTAAGGATAAGGGGAAAATCCTTTAAGACCGAGATGAGGAAAAACTTTTTCACACAGAGAGTGGTGAATCTCTGGAACTCTCTGCCACAGAGGGTAGTTGAGGCCAGTTCATTGGCTATATTTAAGAGGGAATTAGATGTGGCCCTTGTGGCTAAAGGGATCAGGGGGTATGGAGAGAAGGCAGGTACGGGATACTGAGTTGGATGATCAGCCATGATCGTATTGAATGGCGGTGCAGGCTCGAAGGGCCGAATGGCCTACTCCTGCACCTAATTTCTATGTATCTATGTATTGCGTACAGTTTTGGTCTCCTAATCTGAGGAAAGACATTCTTGCCATAGAGGGAGTACAGAGAAGGTTCACCAGACTGATTCCTGGGATGTCAGGACTTTCATATGAAGAAAGACTGGATAGACTCGGTTTGTACTCGCTAGAATTTAGAAGATTGAGGGGGGATCTTATAGAAACTTACAAAATTCTTAAGGGGTTGGACAGGCTAGATGCAGGAAGATTGTTCCCGATGTTGGGGAAGTCCAGAACAAGGGGTCACAGTTTAAGGATAAGGGGAAATCTTTTAGGACCGAGATGAGGAAAACATTTTTCACACAGAGAGTGATGAATCACTGGAATTCTCTGCCACAGAAGGTAGTTGAGGCCAGTTCATTGGCTATATTTGAGAGGGAGTTAGATGTGGCCCTTGTGGCTAAAGGGATCAGGGGGTATGGAGAGAAAGCAGGTACAGGATACTGAGTTGGATGATCAGCCATGATCATATCAGCCATGATCATACCGAATGGCCTACTCCTGCACCTATTTTCTATGTTTCTATGTACCTTCCTCATTACAAATGATTGTATATATTATTCCTCTGAAACCCCACCAGTAACTTTCCTATCGCAGATGTTGGGCTTATGGCTCTAAGGTTCACAGGCTTTTCTTTGCAGTCCTCCTTAAACAAGAGCATAATGTTAGCCACCCTCGTGTTTTCTAGCTCCTCGCCTATAGCTAACGATGATGCATATATCTCAAGCAGGGAGAGATATCCCCAATATCTTCCCTAGCTTCCCATAGTGTACTTGGATATATCCAACCAGGCTCCAGAGATTTATCTATCTTCACACGTTTTAAGACATCTGGCACACCTCTGTGGTGCGTTCTATCACCAAGACATCCCCATGAACTTTCCCCAGTTTTCATGTTTTTATCCACAGTAAAAACAGGAGAAACATTGAGGGCCTTGTGCATGTCCTGCCTTTCCATGCTTTGACATTCATTTTGATCTGTGAAGTTCCCTACTCTTTCCCAAGTTACTTTTTTTCCCCTTTAATATATTTATAAAATCTCTTTGGCCTCTCGATCTTCTGTCAAAACTATATCATGTTCCCTTCTGCCCACCTAATTTTATTCTTAAGTATACTCCTCCATCTATTGTACTCCGAGAATTCATTTTTAATCCCAGTAGCCTGTACCCGACCCATGCCTCATTACTTCTAACCAAATTCTTGTCATCCAAATTCTTGCTCCTGCCAGCCTTGCCCCTCAATCTAATGAACTCTTGCGATCTCACTTTTAAAAGCCCCCGCCCCCACAATGGCAGACATCCTTTTACTTGCAGCTAACCGATTCCAAGCAAACTCCTGTCTAATACTATAAAAATGTGCCTAGCCCCAGTTTAGAACTTGTTGACCGGGTCTGTGATTTCCCATAACAATCTTAAAACTACCGCAAATCCAGCACTGTGCCACGATGCCACCCAAATGTATTGGCCTAGAATATGGGCCAATGTTGAAGTGTAACTTGCATTCTACAATATATGTGTTCTTTCAAAGCAAAGCCCCTTTTTTTCCAACCTTTTGGAAACCAGTTGTTTTCCTACAGTTGTTATTTCCTCTCTAAGATGTATTTTGTAATGTTATTTTGCAACATGGTTGTTGTGGTAAGTTCGCATTTAGAAACTGGTTTATGTGGCATTGTTAACAATAGTTCAAATAAAGATCCTTTTTGCACTTTAGTACAGGACTTTTCACTGGCAGGGGACAACAATTGGAGGTAATTGGTCAATGGAGCGATAAGAATTTATGTGGTACTAGACCAAGTGGGACCCATTAGGTCCCATCCCCTCAACGCGCGATTGCGGGGGGGGGGGGGGAGGCGGCCTGCTACGTCTCACACACACACACACACACACACACACACACACTAACCACCCCCCCACCCCCCCACACACACACACACACATAAACCACCCCGTGATATTATATTAATATTATTCATTCGCTCCTTTTACCCCATCCCCGCCCTATCCACCCATGCATAGCCCCTAACTTGCAGGCACGGCTAGAGAAGGAGGGGGATAGCGAGAGAGAGAGGGCAGAGGCACAGAGAGGGCAGAGACGGAGGGGGCACCACTCCACCACTCACCCATAGATCCCAATACTCACTGCTCCCTAGAGAGGGGAGGGCCCGAGGACCAGACCCGAGCAGAGCCGAGGATCGGACCCGAGGCGCGGGCGAGCGTCGACTAAAGGACCGCGAGTTGGGCCGCCGCAGTCTCGACCATTGGACCGCGAGTTGGGCCACCGCAGTCTTCAGTTATGATCTTTGGTCTTCAGTCGACAGCCCGACTTCTTCTCCGGCTGCATCTTTTGAATAACTGGGGGGGTGACGTCACTCACCGCGCGTGGAACATACTTGTGACCCATTGTGACGTCATCAGCGAAAGACAGTCGTTTTTATTTCAAAGTTTTGTCCGATTTTTAAACATTTTCATTAATAACTCGAGAAATAAAGCATGACATTTTCAGATAAGGCGATTTTGGACTCCAGGGGGAAAATATCTACCGGAATATGTAAAAAAAAAATTACCGGCGTTTTTTTCAAGAAGATGTGATTATACCAAACATACACACACACAAATAAATAAATACACATACAAGATCTTTTGAATAATGGGGGAGGAGGTGGAGGGGTGACATCACTCGCAGCTCGTGGAAGACGGCAGGCATGCAGATCCATTGTGATGTCATCAGCGAAAGACAGTTTTTTCAGATTTTTGAACATTTTTGGTAATAACGAGAAATAAGGCATGAAATTTTCAGATAACAAACACACAAATAAATACACATCCAAGATCAGACTTTTAATAGTTACTCGACCAAGTGGGACCCGTAGGGGGGGGGGGGGAGCGGTCTGTGGCGTCACACACAAACCACCCCCCACACTAATCACCCCCTACACACATTAACCATCCCCCATACACAAACACACACTAACCACCCCCCTTGATATATTAATATTATTCATTTGCTCCTTTTACCCCATCCCCGCCCTATCCACTCACGCATTGCCCCCAACTCGCAGGTGAGGCTAGAGAGGGAGGGGGGTAGAGACAGAGAGAGGGCAGAGGGAGAGGGAGGAGGGTAGAGAGAGAGCGGGTAGAGACAGAGAGAGGCAGAGAGAGAGGGGCAGAGACACAGAGGGGGACAGGACAACAATTGGAGATAATTGGTCAAAGGAGCGATAACAATTTATGTGGTATAAGAGATTGATTTGGAATACTTTGCCTCAGATGGTGGAAAATCTCGATGCAACATTCAAAAGAGTATTGGATAGTGTAAGGCTTCAGGGGAGCAGCAGTAATTGGATAACTCGGGCAAAGTGGCCATGCCTATATAATTAAACTTTTGCATTGTAATGGGGATTACATGAAAATTATGAAATGGTATCATAGATGACTAGAATTTGCTTACTATGATTCGGAAATTAAGTACCAAGTCAAGATTGTAGAAATTTAGGGATACGCATTTATGCAGAAGAAAGTTTTTTTTATCAACTTTGCAATTTTAAATTATGATTGTTCCATTTGCAGCCTCAGTAAATGGGCGGAAGGACAAATCCCTGAGAGTTATGAGTCAGAAATTTGTCATGTTGTTCCTGGTATCAAAGCCCCGAGTGGTCAGTCTTGACACTGCTGCAAAAATCCTAATTGGTGATGACCAGAAGGTGGATTTGGATCATAGCAAATTTAAGAGTAAGTATATCAATAATTTAAAAGAATATACAGTTACTATAACACATTAGCAAATGCTACCATTAAGATCTTTACAAAAATAAGTATAAATTCTTCACCTATTAGTTTTGTAATTTCCATGATTAAATTTTAACGAATATACAGGACCAAAACAAAGCATTCAGTCCAACCAGTCCATGCTGGTATTTATCTTCCATGTATCTGCTTTAACTAACTCAGCATAATGTTGTATTCCATTTCCCCGTGCTTATCTAATTACCTTTTGAATGTTATAAGACATGAGACTATTTGTATGACTGATTGTTTTCCAGTGTTCTGACATTTAGGCTAATGGTTTCTTGATGTATATCTGTGTTGATTTTAGCTTTTGTAAATTTTTCTCACTCAGGAACTTGGAAAAAGTGTTTGAGAGGGAATAAGTATGATATACTAAGGATATTATTTTGCATATGAGTAGCTGCCTCCAAAACTGCCGCATCCTTGAGTGGCTGAAGAGACCGTTACTTCAGTTCAACTACCTGCAATTTTTTCCTTAGAAAAGGCTCCTTTCTCCTTAAACCACAGATGATGCTCAGATGTTATTTATAATCCACATGCATAACCATGGCTGTTCTTTTCAAATGCCACTGTTTCCTCTCCAAAGCCTTACAATTTGATTGATGCTATGTATTTGATTACTGTTTTCCCCATTCACTGTTTGAATTACTTGGCCTGTTTGTTCTCTTCCCTAACAAGAATATGATTAAAAGAGTCAACAACATATCTTGTAATTTAACAATGCGACAATGTTGCTTATTACAACGTGAGATAAATCGTTTATTCATTGTTTTGTTTTTACAGACCAAATCACAATGAACAGATTTTATGTACTTCATGGTCCATGACCCATTATTATCGTTTCAATGCTTGCGATAGCTTTGTGATCACATCTCCTATCTATGTGTAGGTCTTTCCTTTGTTCTGAGATCTTTCAAATAACCTCCTGCTTTGGGATGTTGGGAGGCAGCTATTGAATGCTTTGTCTCCATTGATTATGTGGATAAAAGCAAAAGACAATAAATGTAGATAGAATCAGGGTTTCATCCTTGAAACTTTTAGGAATTTCTGAAATTAACAGTTTCACCATATGGTAATGAGTTCATCTTTTACCTACAGCTAAAATAAGACGACTCTACGATATAGCCAATGTCCTCACCAGCCTTGAACTGATAAAGAAGGTGCACATAACAGAGGTGAGAGGACGGAAGCCAGCGTTTAAATGGATTGGACCAGAGGCATTTCCAGATCTAAATGGTACTCGGTTATTTTGATAATGATTGTGCATTTTTCTCATTCTTGAAACTTTTGATTTTTTTCTGCATAAAATCAGTTGATTTCACAATTAAGGAATTAGCCTTTGATTAATATTGAATCTACTATTGTTTCAGATGTAAAGCCTATTACACTGACTACCTCAGCTGAAAATAATACTTCATTACCTAAGATTTCAAAAGAAACCTTTGCCAAGAATCTTTTCCCTGCCTCCACCACCAAGCAAAGTTTCACTCGACATGCTTCTTTAAACCACTTAATGCCAAACATGGAGAATGATCAGAGGAGGATCAACTCTGCACCCAGCAGTCCCATTGGAAAAGTCTACGGTACATATTTCAGAATAACTAATTTAATCCATAATTGTACAGGAATTTATTTTTAAATTCTTTAAATGTAATTCTGATTAGGAGTCAATAGCTTTGTCACTACTGGCTCTGTTGGTTTGCTAAAAATCATTATTGTAAAATGATTAACCAAGACCAAATTAAAACTACACAAAAAAAGCCACTGCTGCTGTTATTCGCGACCAAATTTGTTTCTAAAATTTTACTGAATACTAAAAATCATGTTTTGATGAATCAGCATTGGTTTGCTTCTATGAAAATAATTATATTTGGATAGAAGGTTCATCTGTGAACAGTTTGGGAGTTGCATTTTTGAGAACCATTTTAGCGTTTTTTCATGTTTAAATTACAGCACAATTGCGTCATTCTACTTAGCAAAAATATTGGTTATTAATATTTAGATGCATAATGCTCAGGATTTCTTGTCCAAGTACCAAGCTTTTTTTTTGTGTGTGACTGTTAATGGTGCTTTTTTTAACAGTGGAAGATTAGTTTAGGTAAAAATTTTGTCGACAGAAAAGCAATCTTTCTGTTGTAGTGGGTCACTTTCTGTTATTCCATAACAATGTTTCTAGCAAAACCACATATTGTCATTGTACCGTACATTAAAAGAATTTGCCAATTGCTAATTTTTTTTTCTTCTGTAAAGGTAATTGGGAGAAACCTGGAATATATCCCAGTAAAATGGACCAACTTGCCACAATCTGTAAACTACAGTTGGAGGCACAATCCAAGTGAGTTCATTATCCCCAAATAGATATTCCAATTCTCTATACAAAGAACATTGTGCTCCTTTTTAAATGTCTTAACATACATTTGTAAACAATTTTAATTTAAATTGTGGACATTTTTAAATCACCAAAGGTGTTTTCAGTTTATCAGAATTAAGTTTTTATTTCTCTTCCCCCTCAGCAAGAACGTCGCTCAATCCACAACCTCGCCAACAAAACCAACTTCATCGCAAGAGAAGACAAAACTTGAGAAGCCCCCTGGACTAGTAGATCCAACTCTATGTTCTGGAGTTAATTCTGTATTCCCTCAGGTTAAACCAACATTTCAGCCTCTCGGAGTCTTTCCTTTGATGCACAGACAGTATTCTTCGGTTTTACCCGTGATGATACCTCAATGCCACTCCGGTGGATCTTACACAATTTATTTCCAACCTCCACCGCCAAGGAACCTGACTGCACCTTCTGGCTTCACAGTATCCCTCGCCACTGACAAACAAATTTCAAGTCCAAATGATTCACAGCCAAGAATGCACGCCAGTAAAAGGACTGCTGAGATGTGTACAACTCCATCAGCCACAGATTACAAGGACCAAAGTAGCAAAGCAGCCAAACATGATCCTGCCCCTGACCAGTGCCTGAAACAACCTACCACACACAACCTTAGCGAAGTTTGGAATTTTAAACATTTCAAGGAAGCACCTAGTAACGAGAGCCAACCAGCAAAGGAAACTGTTTCATTGAGGGTAAATGAATGAAAATCTCACAAATATCAATATCTCGACTGGTATAAAAACAGAAAACACGGTTTACTCAGCAGATCAGGCACGATAGAGAGAAAAAAGATTAACGTTTGGGTCAATGACACTTGGTCTGAACTTCGGAAAATGAGACGAGAAGTTTGTTTTTAGTTGCAGAGTGGAGGAGAGATAGTAACTACAAATAGATTGCCTGTGATAGGCTGGAGACCAAGCCTTGTTAGGCTGACGCAATTGCTTTCAATGATCTTAACTGCCCTGCTGAGAATGCCCAGTATTTACTGTTTTCATCCCAAATTTCTTGCATTTTTGTGTGTTTCAACAATTCTAATGGATTGTTTGTGCTTTGTTTTGAAGTTACTGAAAATAATGGTGATCGTTTAACTGTTTGTTTCTATCTGTTGTATGGTATTTCTCCAAAAACATACTGTTACATGACGTAACTAAATTACAGTATGCATTCTCTGCCTGTGCCGTGATTTCTAGGTAGTATTGAGACATGTAAAATAGTCTCAAGATATGCAGGATGGTGATGGGTGACTTAGTTTGAGTTTAGTTTATTGCCGCCTATACCGAGGTACAGTGAAAAGCTTTTATTGTGTGCTAACCAGTCAGCAGAAAGACAATACATGATTACAATCGAGCCACCCAGTGTACAGATACATGATGAAGGGAATAATGTTTAGTGCAAGATAAAGTCCGATCAAAGATAGTCCGGGGGTTTCTGATGAGGTAGATAGTAGTTCAGGACTGCTCTCTAGTTGTTGGTAGGATGATTCAGTTGCCTGATAACATGTTTTGCATAATTGGTCACAGGTATGCTTGAGTGAACAGTTAGAAATGTAACAGTACTTGGCAGAGGATATCCCTCCACATCAACTAAAGAGTTTGTGTGAATAATGGTCATTTGTATTAGAGGCATTATGCGATCACCATAACCAAGCCCAGTTCTGATTCAGATGCAGATTCACATTCACATTTATTGTCACATGCACCAATTAAGGTACAGTGATATTTGAGTTTCTTTTTCTTACATCGCATAATTATGACCTGTACATGATTTTAATTTGAATCAAATATTACTTAATTTATATATTGGAAATAATGAACTGATTTGGTTTGGTTGTTCCAGGGACTTGGTTCCTGTCAATTATGACAATCTTCTCTGCACCAGGCAATCTGAGTTCTTTGGCATCCTGTAGAAGGCAAACAAAGACTATTATCTGTAGTTTAGAGGATAAAGGGCCTGTCCCACGAGCATGCGACTGCATGCGGCAAGCGCGATCTAACGTGGTCGTTTGAGCCGTACGGCCTCGCGGGGCCGGTCCCACTTCGATCGCCGGAGCCGTATGGAGTTGTCCCGACATCGCGCGGGGTTCCGAAAAACTGACACTGTCCAAAAATTCCGCGCGGCAACGGCCTGCCGGCCCGCAGCCACATTGAGGCCGTACGCACCGCCTCGACAGCGTGCGCAGCATCTTGACGCCGTACGGCTCCCGCGGACTTCGCTCGAACTTCGCGTCAACTCGTACGGGATCACTCGACCTCCGCGTGGCCCCCGCTTCCAGTTTGGTCGCGCTTGCCGCATGCAGTCGCATGCTCATGGGACAGGCCCTTTAAGCTTCCCATGTTCAGAAGCCTTGCTGACCATAGTGGTTGGTGTAGCAAATGTCATATATTACTATAAAATTGTTCGATTTGGTTTTATTTTTCAAGAAGTTTAGCTTAGATTTTTGCTTTGTAGTAATCTTGGATTATCATTTGGCAGACAGATAAAAGTAAAACAAGATGAAACTTGCTATAAAATAATTACCACGTGCTGTTTTAAGGCAATTGATCTCTCAATAGTTCGGCAAGCTACTAGATAATTAAAAGTTATTGTCGTGGAACAGTGCAGAAGCAGACCATTCAGCAAACCAAGTCTTTGCCAGCTCTCTACTTATCTACACCAATCCCATTTACAAGCAATTAGTTCATGGCCTGCTGCACCTTGGTGATTCAATTGCCTGTCCAGATGTTTCTTAAATGTTGTAAGGGTACCTGCTTCCACTATCTTCTTGGGCAATATGTTCCAGATTGGAACCAATCTCTGGTATTCCGCCCCCCCCCTAAACTGTTTGTCCCTTATCCTAAACCTATGCCTCAGTAGAAGTTGCGATCACTGTTGTACATAGCATTGTAAGGAAGTTCCCGTCGGAAACCAGCACCATTACGTCGCTGTGTTTAAGAAGGAACTGCAGATGCTGGAAAATCGAAGGTAGACAAAAGTGCTGGAGAAACTCAGCGGGTGCAGCAGCATCTATGGAGCGAAGGAAATAGGCAACGTTTCGGGCCGAAACCCTTCTTCAGACTGATGTAGGGTGGCCATTACTTCAATTATGATGATGGATCTAGTATCCGAATTTGGCACATTTTGGGTCCAAAAATTAGCTTGGTGGAGCAGACGGAGGGAGGGGGGTGGGGGGGGTTGATGCTGAAGGGTTGTTTTTGTGATTGGAAACCTGTGATCAGTGGTGTGCCACTGATATTAGTTCAGGTACCATTTGTCATGTATATTAATCATTTGGGTATGATTAGTAAGTTTACAGGTGAAACAAAAATTGTTGGTGTTGAGAAGTGTCTTGGGTTGCAGGAAGATATTGATCCATTGGTAAAAATGGGCTGAATGATGGCAGATGGAATGTAATTCTAATAAGAGCAAGATGATGCACTTTGGGAGAACTAATAAGCTGAGGACATTGTGGAAGGCCATATTGGGGATCTGGAGAGACCTTGTGATACAAGTCCAAGTATCCCTGAAGGTGACAGCACAGGTAGATAAGGCTGGGAAAGATGCAAAGTGCTGGATTAACTCAGCGGATCAATCTGCACTGCTGGAGAAAGTGGATGGGCGACATTTTGGGTTGAGACCCTCCTGGACAAATGTCATCTATGTTTGTCCTCCAGAAATACTACCTGACCCACTGAGTTAATCCAGCACTCTATTTTTTGTTTGTGAACTAGCATCTGCAGTTCCTTGTGTCTAAATCAGGCCATGAGGAAACCTTACAGAAAACTAGCTTTAACTAGTCTGGGGATCAATTATAAGAACAGGGAAGTGGTTGGTGGTACAGCTTTATCTAAAATGTGTGCAGTTCTGGTCACCACTCTAGGAAGGACGTGATTGTATTGGAGAGAGTGCAGAGGAAATTCATCAGGAGGTTGCCTGGAATGAAACACTTTTAGAATGAGAAGAGACTGGATAGGCTGTTTTTCTTTCTCTCCCCCACCACCGCCACCACCTCCTGAAGCAGAGGAGGCTGAGGGGAGGGGGGGCGGGGGGCAGCGCAGCTAACGGAGGTATACAATAGTAAATGGACACAGATGGGCTAGAGGTAGGAAGCTTTTCCACATAACAGGTGTCAAAAACTTGAGGACTGAGTTTTAAGGGAAAATAAATTTAGAGGGATCTGGGGCTGATTTTTATTTTCACCAGATTGTGATTGGATTCTGAAACACACCTGTGGTTGGGTTTATGTAGCAGCAGGTACTTGCTACATTCCAAAATTATCTGAAGGGGCACTTGAACTGGCATAGAATGCCTCAGACTAAGCACTAGTACTGGGATTTGTGTAGATGGCTAATTAATGGTTGGCATATACATGGGTAGTTGAAGGGTGTGTTGTATAACCAGGCCCTGATGACTACAGGCCCTGATGCCTTTTAATCTGCTTCCTTGGTTTTTATTTTGGCTGTGAGATTTCTACGAATATTGTTATAGATGACCTTTACAAATGTATTTAGCAGTTTATATGATAACCTAACAGCAGATTTGTTATTCACACATGATTAATTTATGCTCTTCTGTTATCCAGTGCCATAAAATTAAAAGCTTGTCTCAAAGAACACCTCCTTCATTCTGGTATTAACGGCAAACACAAATTGCCTCATTTGGAGCATACTGCTAATATACCAGGAAATGATTTTGGATCAAAGTCTGCTTTTAGAGTTACTTCTAAAATATGATATGTAAAGATGCAGTTTTTTAATGATGTTTGTTGCATCCCATGCATACATACCAAAAATCTTATTTCAGATTATTTTTAATTTATGTTGTGAAAGTGATATCAATATTTAAATTTATCTTGCATGCTCATGCAATCTGTACTGTGCGTTAATCAATATTCCTAATATTTATTTAAAATGTTACAGAAATCTTACGGTACTGAAATGTCCATTTGAACCACTCGTGCAGAACAAGAGGAAAATTTAAATGATTGAATGTAGTTTGTAACCATTTGCATTAGCAATCTGATGGTCAGCCGACAGTAACTTTAATTCTCCAAACGGTTCCTGCTCTGATCTCCCTTTGATTACAATGAGATCCAATGTAGATTTGCAAAACAACACATAGTTAAATTCAATACCAAGTCTGCAAGATGGCAATCTCGGGTAACTCACTCTATCTATTTATATTAGAACTGATCTCCTCTGATAATGATAACGATTGACATATTCCCCTTTATTTTCCCTTAAAGGATCATTCAGCGAATAAAGATCATCTTTTTGAGATTCATCAAGCAAGGCTGAAGGCGCGCAGAGCTTTGATGGCAAACAGGGCATCACCAAGGGCCCTCCATCTTGACCCAGAGTTCATCAATGCTCCAGAGGACAAGACTCTTGGTTCGGAAAAACTCGAGCACAGTGTTGAATGCTTCCTTGAGAATGAAGAGCAGTGTCGGATTGTATTATCAGAAGGACAAACCACCACGGTCAAAAGTGTTCCAGTGGCAATTTCCTTTCCTGCACATCTTTGTTCAGTGCCTGAGGTAGGTTCTGGGCTTTGTTAAATGGTCAATGTGATTAACAGAATGGGCCTGAAGCCTACAACTGAAATTGCTGCTTCTGGGATTCATTCTAACGTCAAAAGAATCTGTTCCTTTTAGCACATAATTTGCATTTTAATTTGTCTTGATTGTCATAGTTGATTTTGTTTTATTTTGCCTCAGACTGTAATGTCAACAGGATATCTCATCCCATTGCCACAGCAATCATCTTACAGTAATTCAAGTGACAGATCTCCTGAAATGAAAGACAATTCTGGGGGCACACCAGAACATCAGCTTTATCATTCTCCATTATCAGGTATCTACAGAAAATCACTCCTCGAATCTGTGTAACATCTTCCTTTGAAGGAAGAGATGCTGTGGCAGTACTTGCGATTTTAAAACTTCAACTAATTTCTGAAATCCTCATCACATCTCTTGCTCTTCAGGTCTGATAATTCAGTTTGATTTTGTTGTTTTAATCCTTTCTCACTTTGATTATCATCTTTCACTCAATTTTGTTTTGCTCTTTTCACATCTACTCTCTTGAGTGTCTGCTTTGTGTCACTTCTTTGACACCAAGTCTAAAGATGAAAATGCATATGCTGCATAGTGCAGTGTTTGCTGATTCCAGTATCGTTGATATCTATCAGATTAAATTGCATTGCATGGTCTGAGAAAAATGTATAGGGTACATTGTTTTGCTGCTGCTTGTGCCTTTAAGATGCAGTTAATATCTGGTTAAAGTCTTGACTATATTACAATGGCTTAAAACATATTAATTCTAGCTTTGGCAATAAGCATTCAAAATGCTCTTTTTCTTCTCTAGGGATTGCACCAATAATGACTTCGGACTTCCCTCCAGCTGCCACTCATATCACCCCTTTGAAAGTGCCTTATGCCGTGGCCGTTCCTTCTTCAGTAGCCTCCCTTCCTGTCGTGAGCCAAGCTAACATATCATCATTCGTTTCTTCAAGTCATCGTTTCCCGAGTCACAGCCCCAGCCCAGGAATCTTGAATTTCACATTGCAGAATCTGGGTTTAATCAATCCAGGAATGCACTTTTCAGTGAGTCAAGGACCGTCAATGATGACTGCCTCGCCAGAGCAAGCTGCTTCCCTCGCAGTACGCACAAATCTTCAACAAGGAAAGATGATCTTTGTTAAACCAGTGTCTCCTCATCACCATCCTATAGCATTGTTCAGGTTACCACAGGTGAGCTGTCATTCCAATGCACAAAGCTACAGCTAATATATTAAAATATATTTAACGTTTCTTTTGATTCAAGTAGTAGCATGCCAAAGCGTTCACATTTTCTTAAAGAAAACCTTATTAATACAACAATTTATTGATGAATAATTATTCAATTTCTTACATGAGATAAGTCTTCACTTGAAGTTGTCAGCAGGGTGGCAATAGTTTCCATTGTATGATTAGAGATGGGTTGATGATGGAATTGGAAAAGAGATAAGCAGTATGCTTTGTGCTTGAGAAATTGTGTTCAACAAGTTTGAGTTTTTTGAAGAAATGACCCAGAAGATTGGCAGAGGCAGTGCAGTAACATTATCTACATGCACTTTAATGAACGAATGAATAAGTTTGTTGGCCAAGTATTCACATACAAGGAATTAGCAAGGTGTTTGACAAGGGACAGCACAGTGAGCTGGTCTGGAAGGTTAGATCACATGGATCCAGGGCGAGCTGACCAACTGGAAAATTGACTTGAAGGTAGGAGATGTAGGTGTAGTGTTGGAGAGGAGGTGGGGTGCCACAGGGTTCGATGCTGGGCCTTTTATTTTGGGTCCTTTCGAGATTACGGACACCCAACATCTGTATAGCTTGCCCAAATCCATCAGGATTTACTGGCTGCTGTGGAATTGCAGGCATCTTTTGCATGTGGAAACTCAATGTTGCAATATTATTGCATCTTGCAGTGAAATCTGGATGAGTAGAAAGCCCTGGTTTAACTACACTTTGCTCATGGTTGGTCTATCTTTTTACTTGAATATATTGATGGGCAGCCTCATTCCTGACTTGGAAACTGTTCAGGTTATGAGCAGTTCTCGAGAGCAGAACCTTGTCATAACCTGGGGAGAAACATTGTGTACACGCTTTGGATGTGAGGGGAACTGGCATGGTTAGTAGGTTTGTGAATCACACTAAGTGGTGGTATGGTAGACAGTGAAGTGGGTTAGCTCAGATTGTAATGGGATCTTGTTCAACTTGCTCGTTTGTCTGAGGAATGGCAGATGGTGTTCGATTTGGATAAATGTGAGGTATTGCATTTGATAAGACAAACTAGGGCAGGACTTGTGCAGTAAATGGTAAGGCTCTGGGGAGTGTTGTAAATCAGAAGTAGGCAGCTTCATAGTTCCCTAAAATTGGTGACACAGATACAGAATGGTGAAGAAAGTATTTGGCATACTTACCTTCATTGGCCAGGGTATTGAGTACAGAGGTTAGGATATCATGCTACATCTGCACAAGACGTTGGTGAGACCACACTTGAGTATTTTGCGCAGTTGACTGCCCTGCTGGAGGCATGATGTTGTCGAACTGAAAAGGATGCAAAAAAGATTTGAAGATGTTACTGAATTAGGAAGGTTTGAGTTTCAAGGAGTGGCTGGGTAGACTGAAAATGAATAAATGTTATTAGCCAAGTATGTATACATACAAGGAATTTGCCTTGGTGCTTTGCTTGCAAGTAACAACACAATATACAGTAGACAATTAAAAATAAAACATAATTTAAACATGTGAAGAATTAAATAAAATACCAGAGCAAAAGGAGGCTTTTGAGTAGATTATTGAGTAGAGCTACTGCTCATGGAAAAAAAGCTGTTTTTATGTCTGGCTGTGGCGGCTTTGACAGTCCGGAGTCGCCTTCCAGAGGGAAGTGATTCAAAGACTTTGTGGCCAGGGTGAGAGGGGTCAGACTGTCGTTTTACCCTCGGGTGTAGGATACTGAGGTGTGACCTTAGAGGTTTATAAAAGCATGCATGGCATAGATGGGGTGAATAGTCACTTAGATAGATAGAAAATAGGTGCAGGAGGAGGCCATTCTGCCCTTCGAGCCAGCACCGCCATTCATTGTGATCATGGCTGATCGTCCCCTATCAATAACCCGTGCCTGCCTTCTCCCCATATCACTTGACTCCACTAGCCCCTAGAGCTCTATCTAACTCTATCCATCCAGTGATTTGGCCCGGGTAGGGGAGTCTAAAAAGGTCCCACATAGGAGATTAGCGGGCAAAATTAGGGCACATGGTATTGGGGGTAGAGTGCTGACATGGATAGAGAAGTGGTTGGCAGACAGGAAACAAAGAGTAGGGATTAACAGGTCCCTTTCAGAATGGCAGGCAGGGTACCGCAAGGCCCGGTGCTGGGACCGCTGCTATTTACAATATACATCAATGATTTAGATGAAGGGATTCAAAGTAACATTAGCAAATTTGCAGATGACACAAAGCTGGGTGGCAGTGTGAACTGTGAGGAGGATGCTATGAGAATGCAGGGTGACTTGGACAGGTTGGGTGAGTGGGCAGATGCAGTTTAATGTGGATAAATGTGAGTTTAACCACGATGGTACCAAAAACAGGAAGGCAGATTACTATCTAAATGGTGTCAAGGTGGTAAAAGGGGAAGTACAGCAGGATCTGGGGGTCCTTGTTCATCAGTTAACGAAAGTAAGCATGCAGGCAGTGAAGAAAGCAAATGGCATGTTGGCCTTCATAACAAGAGGAGTTGAGTATAGGAGCAAAGAGGTCCTTCTGCAGTTGTATAGGGCCCTAGTGAGACTCTGGAATTTAGAAGGATGAGGGGATCTTATTGAAACACATTAGATTATTAAGGGTTTGGACACCTAGAGGCAGGAAATGTTCCTGATGTTGGGGGAGTCCAGAACCAGGGGCCACAGTTTAAGAATAAGGGGTAAGGCATTTAGAATGGAGATGAGGAAACACTTTTTCACACAAAGAGTTGTGTCTGCAGAATTCTTTGCCTCAGAGGGCGGTGGAGGCCAGTTCTCTGGATACTTTCAAGAGAGAGCTCTTAAAGATAGCGGAGTCGGGGGATATGGGGAAAAGGCAGGAATGGGGTACTGATTGTGGATGATCAGCCATGATCACGTTGAATGGTGGTGCTGGCTCGAAGGGACGAATGGCCTACTCCTGCACCCATTGTCTATTGTCTAAAACCAGAGGGCATCATTTTATGGTAAGGTGAGAAACATTTCAAAGAGACCAGGGAGACAACTTTTTTCACAGAGGGTGGTGTGGAGTTCTGCAAAGGTCAGTGCTGGGGCCGCTTCTCTTCACCTTGTACATTAATGATTTGGTTAAGGGGATTGAAGGCTTTGTGGCCAAGTTTGCAGATATTACTAAGATAGGTGGAGGGGCAGGCAGTGTAGAGGAAGCAAGGACTCTGCAGAATAACTTGGACAGGTTAGGAGAGTGGGCAGAGAAGTGGTAGATGAAATTCAGTATAGCAAAGTGCGGAGTCATGCATTTTGGTAATAAGAATAAAGGGATAGATTATTTTCCAAATGGAGAATCCAGAAATCGGAGGTGCAAAGGGACTTGGGAGTGCTGGTGCAGTCAATTTGCAAGTCGATTTGGTAGTAAGGAAGGCAAATTCAATGTTAGCATTTATATCAATAGGACTGGAATACAAAAACAGAGATGTAATGCTGAGGCTCTGTAAGGCGCTGGTCAGGCCACATTTGGTGCACTGTGAGCAAATTTGGGCCCTATATCTGAGGAAGGATGTGCTGGCTCTGGAGAGGGTCCAGAAGAGGTTTACAAGAATGATTCCAGGAATGAGTGGGTTAGGATATGGCGAGCATTTGACAGCACTGGGCCTGTACTCACTGGGGTTTAGATGGGTTGCTTGTTTCTGCATGAATAGGAAAGATTTGGAAGTACATGAGCCAGGCACAGACATGTGGTTAGCTGGGTTGGGAGACTGCTGTAATTTAATTAATAAAGCAATTGCAAACTCTTTAATACAACTTAATAATTAAGAATCTCTCAATTCTGCAGCCTGGTGTGCCAGCCACTGCTGAAGATGCTCAATCCATCAGTCGGGAGAACTTTTTCCGTACTCCAGGACGTCCATCAGCTTCTATCCTGTCGTCATTATCTACTGTTGTCTCTAATGGTAGCAGCAACAGCCCTCAAGGGAGTGTGCATCTTCCTCAACGGAAGCTCAAAGTCTGCACTGAAGATTTCCAATGACTTTGAAGCATCCGCTATATTCAAAATAGTCTGTGAAATTCTCACTGCATTACTAGGTTCCGAAAAAAATCTGAGTAGATTCTAAATGTGTAACGCATAATTTGCGTTTAATTCTATTTTTTTATACGTGTTACCTGCCAGTGCATATTGCTCTAAAGAAAAGTATTTGAAGAGAAGTTTACATTGTACCAATGTGACTGTTAGCAAATGCCATAGTTAACAAAACTGATCTTCTGCCTTAGCAGAATAAAACCACAGTGATAGAGTAATATGTTTAAACATGGCAAAAACATTACAAGGACCATTCACTTTGCACACAAGGCATGAAAGACATATTAGGATGAATACCATCCTACCTTGAAATTGGCTGATTGTGCCAGAATCTAAGTGGTATAACCATTTGCACACATGAGCTGTAAACTTAGTGGATTCCATGAACATCAACCATTGGGCATGTTACTTGGTTTCGATGTGTGTGTATATATATAGTACTGAGCCTCCTCCTCCTCCATTGAGAACACTAGCCGTTCATTGTTACTACACAAAGCTGTCAGTAGAAAACAAGATGACACAGAACATCTATTTGGAGGAGAAAAAATTGTATGGCTGTATTTGACAAAATGTGATCATAGGAGAAAAGACACAAGTACTGTGACCTGTACATAGCGCTATATTTATATTACATTGAAGCATTAATTTTAAATGGAATTAAATTTCAAATTGGTATACTTATACAATTGTCTCTTGTAAAACCAGTCTGAGCAGGTACTGTGAACTGTAGTTTGTAAGGATTTGTCACGAATAACAATTAAATCTTAAAATGTAGAACTCCAAGAAGGCGACAAGTAATCTTTGTGTTAGTTCAATCAAGATTCTGTCTTAATTATTTGAAATTTATTTATATTCTTGTATGCTGTTCTGTACTGTGACAGTTTCAGAATAAATCTGTACAGTTTTTAATAACTTCTAGCCCATAAGTGATTCTTGCTATTTGTCTAATTTTTACAAGAAATTAAAGGATGAAAAATGTGCCCATTTAAAAAAAATTGCTAGCAAAACTACGTGGCAAATTTTTTTTGAGACTGCAGTTCAACATAATTGTTATCAAATGGTAAATAATCACAAAACAAACCTTACCTTTTTGTCAAATCAAGAGATGTGTTAATAATGATATTTAAATGGAGTTATATGAATCTCCAAGCCATGGGTTATACTTTGCATCACAAACTTCCTCATTTATTCTCAGCTGAAGAAGTGTCTACACGGTTTGAATCTCACACAGAAGTGATAGATTTGAATCAGATCACATCATTGACCAAGCCAAGCCCCCATGAAGGGACTGGATTATAAACAGTCTCATTGTCTGTACTCACCCAGCAAACAGCTAACAGTGGCCTTTTTCCTTTATCGTCATTACTTTTTTGC
The DNA here is from genome assembly GCA_038087875.1 of Malacoraja senta. Taxonomy (NCBI): domain Eukaryota; kingdom Metazoa; phylum Chordata; class Chondrichthyes; order Rajiformes; family Rajidae; genus Malacoraja; species Malacoraja senta. The sequence continues at coordinate 5,250,638 of CM075979.1, forward strand.
ATATCTTTCATTCATTTGTTCTATATCTCTCTACATCACCGTCTATCTCCTGTTTCCCTTTCCGCTGACTCTCAGTCTGAAGAAGGGTCTCGTTCTGAAACGTCACCTATTCCTTTCCTCCAGAGATGCTGCCTGACCTGCTGAAACTAGAGATATGATCCTCTCCCCTGACTCTCAGTCTGAAGCAACACTGTACAGACAGTGCCCATAATCTGGATCGAACCCGGGTCTGTGGCGCTGTTAGGCAGCAACTCTATTGCTGTGCCACTGTAACGTCTTAATTTCTCTGTTTGATTTCAGTAGCATCGGACAGTAGTCATTAAGGCACATTACCTTGCTTTTCTTTGGTGCCAGCATATTGTTCATTTTGAAGCAGGTGACAACCTCCGAATGGAGTCAGGAGAGGTTAAAGATGCCCACAAATGCTCATGTTAGCTGACCCACACAGTGTTCTGAGGATACAACTGGGGACTCAATAGACAATAGGTGCAGGAGTAGGCCATTTGGCCCTTCGAGCCAGCACTGACTCGACCTGTACCAATTGCCTTAGTCGGTCTCACTCTTGGAAAGGTCGATCTGACACTTACAACAGTGACTGTTGTTACTTGCTGCAGTTTTACAGCGACGCATTAACGCTTCAACAAAAACAAATCACTCTCTCTGGACAATTCAAGTTAGAACAATTCGTTGGGCCCAGAAACTTAAAATAGATTTAAAAATGTCCCTCAATGAATCCCAAGGGAAATGGAGGACTTTATAAATCACTTTCCAAAAATAACCATGCCCTCAGCCTGCACTTATTTTCTGTTTGTAGGTCACTTCTATTCTTTGCTTGGCTCATTTATAATTTCTGACACATGGATTCATCCTGGGCTTTGTCAGGAGCTATTTTAAGTTCAAAGTTTGTCACATCACAGGATGCCTGACCCAGAGACCTCCCAGTCAGTCCGAGCGAAGATATTTAAAGTGGACCCTGTCGCATATGTGGGGAAACGCCAGACGATACAATTACTCCAGCAGTACTCACAGTGACTAGATCCTGTTCCAATTCCGGTAAGGCAAATCAATGTTATTGCTGGGTCATTTTTCTCAGAGTCAATGGTAATGACTAATTTGATCTAAATTTCTTTTATCTTAGCTTGGTTCCGTTTATTATTGTCACGTGTACCGAAGTAAGAATTTCATTGTTCTATCTGGGACTCATGACAATAAAACACTCATGACTCTTGAAAACCTTTTTTTGTTGCTATCCAGTCAGTGGAAAGACCATACAATCACATTTTACAATCAAGCCGTCCACAGTGGACAGATGCAGGGTAAAGGGCATAACATTTAGTGCAAGATAAAGTCCAGAAAAGAATGACTAATGATAGTCCGAGATGAGGTAGATGGTAGGTCAGAACTGCTCTTTAGTTGGTGATAGGATGGTTCAGTTGTCTGGTAACAGCTGGGAAGAAATTGTCCCAGAATTGAATCTGGAGGTGTGTGTTTTCAAACTTCTGTACCTCTCGCCTGATGGGAGAAAGGAGAGTGATCGGGGTGAGACTGGTCCTTGATTATGCAGGTGGCCTTGCCAAGACAGTGTGAAGTGTACCTCTATATCTCCTGTGGAATGAATGAGAGCCTAGTTCTACAACTTGCTAGTCCAATGCTTTGATTGCCTATTGTTCCGTTGCGCTGTATTGTTTTTTAAAATTGAAAATCAGTCACAGCAACACATTGTTCATTTTGAACTTTGTCTAATCGCTGGTTGTTGGCATACATTAACTTTAACAGCATATAATTCAAAACCAGATTGTTCCGAAATTGCATTAGCTGCCAGTCACGAATTATGCTGCCAATTTGTACCCAAATACCTTCCCTTAATTAGTACTTTTTACTGTTTTTTTCTCCTTTGGTATTGTGTGACCAGCTGTAGCCCTGGGAGAGAACGGGAATGCAAACAGTTTCATTTCGTGGGACAATTTTGTGTGTTTTCTCTGAGGACGTGGAAATCGTTGATGCATTAAAGTATAATGGCAGCATTTAAAAGACATTTGGACAGGTGCATGGATAAGAAAGGTTTCTTGGGATTTGGGACCAACGCAGGCAGCTGGGACTAGCTTTGTCGCATGGTATCTTGGTCGGCATGGACGAGTTGGGCCAAAGGGCCTGTTTCCATGATGTATGATTCTATACCTCTGGCGTATAGAGAGACTTTAACATGCGCACCCTTCATTTCACCCCCAAGCAAGGAGAAGTAGACATTAGACTTGTGCCCACCGAGTCCGCGCCGACAAGCAATTACTCCATACACAATCCTACACACACTCGGGACAATTTTACCACTTACCAAAACCCATGAACCTACAAATGTGTACGTCAGGGATGTGGGAGGAAATCGGAGCACCCGGTCACAGGGAGAACGTACAGACCCTGTACAGACAGGATCAAACCTGGGTCTCTGGTGCTACAATGGGCCTGTCCCACTTAGGCGATTTTGTTCGGCGACTGTCATAGTCGTAGCAGGTCGCCGAAAAACCGGTGACTGGACCCTCCTACGACAATGTCTATGACAATGTCTAAGTCGAGGTCAAGCTACAGCAAGCTACCGACAACCAGCGACCCGTTAGGACGTCCACCCGTGACAAGTTACAACAAGGTAAGACGATTCAGTCGCCGGTACCTGTAGCCGGTTGACGTAGGTAGTCGCCAATGGAATTCACTGAAGTCAACACCGGTGACAACCTACGACAAGCCGACTGTCGCCGAAAGTTTTTGAACATTTCAAAGTCCAGCGGCAACCTGAAAAACGCTACGACTCTTTGGGCGACTGAGGAGACGACTCATGACCATAGAGGCGACACCCCATCGACCTAGTCGCCTAAAAAAACGCCTAAGTGGGACAGGGGCATAAGGCAGCAACTCTACTGTTGTTTAAGAAAGAACTGCAGATGCTGGAAAATCGAAGGTAGACAAAAATGCTGGAGAAACTCAGCGGGTGAGGCAGCATCTGTGGAGCGAAGGAAATAGGCGACGTTATGGGCCAAAACTCTTCAGATTTATGGACAGCACAACTCTACTATTGTGCTGTCCATAAGCTAAAGTAATCGGTGAACTTCATTGGGAAAGCCATTGAATGGCTTTGTTAGTGAATATTTCTTTACACGGCTGAAACTTGGCCAGCGTTCCTCCTCCTCCTCTAGATTACATTACAGCAATAACTGATGAAAGAAGTTGTTTGTAATTGGAAACATAAACGGATCACGTTTTGTTGTGATGCCTCCGATATTGGATAGTTTTCCAACGGTCATCATCGGTACTTGCATGATTAAAAATAATTTCAGTGGGGTTCTAACAGGCACACAGTAGTGCAAACAAAGGAATGTTTTAAGAGGGGAGAGATGACAGACTATTATTTCTGAAACGCGAGTGGAATTTTTAATAGAAAGAGAAAAAAAAAATTAAATAGGCTATTTTGATGACGACCACTATATAAGGGTGGTGGACAAATGGCAGAGTTATCTGGTGTCCTTTTGCTATTGTCCATTTTTGTCCATGATAAGGCATCTTCAAACAGTATAAAGTAACCAAATCCACATGGTGCAGGTGAGTTGAACAAGAAGATCAAAACCTGAATCTAAGTATAACATTATGAGGCATAGATAGGATAGACAGTCTGAACCTTTTTTCCTAAGGCGGCACAGTGGCACAACCACAGAGTTGCTGCCTTACAGCACCAGAGACCCAGGTTCAATCCTGACTATGGATGCTGTGTACGGAGTTTTAAATTTACTCCCCGTGACATAGTGGGTTTTCTCCAGGTGCTCTGGTTTCCTCCTACATTCCAAAGACGTGCAGGTTTGTCGGTTAATTGGCTTCTGTAAATTGCCCCTGGTGTGTACGCTGCAAAACTGGGATAACATACAACTGGTGTAATGGTTAAGAAAGAACTGCAGATGCGGGAAAAATTGATGGTAGACAAAAATGCTGGAGAAACTCAGCGGGTGAGGCAGCATCGATGGAGCAAAGTAATAGGAGACGTTTCGGGTCGAGTCCTTAAGGGTCTTGACCCAAAACTTTGCCAATTCCTTCTCTCCATAGATGCTGCCTCACCCGCTGAGTTTCTCCAGCATTTTGTGTGTACCTTAAGGGTCTCGACCCGAAACGTCGCCAATTCCTTCGCTCCATAGATGCTCCCTCACCCGCTGAGTTTCTCCAGCATTTTTGTCTACCAGTGTCTACCCCGATTCTGGCCTCTCTCCACTGGCTCCCTGTGCGGTTCCGAATAAATTTCAAGATCCTTCTTTATATTTACAAAGCCCTTAACGGGCTTGCCCCCACCTACATCAAAAGTCTGCTTACCCACCACACCACCTCCAGGTCACTCAGATCGGCCGACTTGGGGTTACTGACCATCCCGCGGTCTAGGCATAAGCTCAGGAGCGACCGCGCCTTTGCGGTTGCAGCTCCTAGACTGTGGAACAGCATCCCTCTTCCCATCAGAACTGCCCCCTCCATCGACTCCTTTAAGTCGAGACTTAAAACTCATCTTTACTCTCAAGCCTTTCTTGACGTCCTCTGAGTGAGGGCTACATGTATGTATTTATGTATGTACTTAATCTATGAACCACTGTTGTATAACGTTAGTACCTCCACCAATGTAAAGCACTTTGGTCAACGAGAGTTGTTTTTTAAATGTGCTGTAGAAATAAAAGTGACTTGACTTGACTTGACTTGTGTAATGGTGATCGTTGGTCGGCATGGACCGTGGCCGAAGGGCCTGTTTCCACGCCGGATCTCGAAACTAAACTCAATGTCAAAGACTCGAGGGCACAGCTTTAAGGTGAATTGGGGCAAGGTTTAAAGGGGATGTGCTGGGCGAGTGTTTTTACTCAGAGGCTGGTGAGTGCCTAGAACACACTGCCGCGGGTGGTGGTGCAAGCAGTTACGATGGTGGCATTCAAGGGGCTAGGAGCTGGACGCATGAATATGCAGGGAATGGAGAGATATGTATCATGTGTAGGCAGAGGAGGTTAGTTGAACTTGGCATCATGTTCGACACCAACATTGTGGGCCAAACAACCTGTGCCGTTCTATGTTCCACTGCGTCAACGGAGAACAAGATGACCAGCTAGATTATGTATCTTGGCAACATTCACGAGTTATGCAAAGGAGATAATCGGAGCCAAGTAAGACTGGCAAAGCTGTAGGGCTGCGGCTCAAACAATGTCTCTCGTGAGTGAGAAATACATTTGATTTTCGCCAAGATGTGATTAGCTGCAGAGGATATACGACTGTGTGTAATTCAGTTAATCTCAATCGTTTGTTCACACTGCAGGCTCAGTGTTATTACACTGAAGCTCCGAGTTATGCGCTAGCCTTGCTCCAATCCACGTGAGTGACCCTGTTTGTAGGAAGGAACTGCAGATGCTGGTTTACACTGAAGATAGACACAACAAACTGGAGTAAAGCAGCAGGTCTGGCAGCATCTCTGGAGAAAATGAATAGGTGACGTTTCGGGTCGAGACCTTTCTTCAGACCATATATGTACAGTTCTAATAGGTGTTACATATTAAAGGAAATTTTAATCTTTGATTTTGTTGCCTGGTTTTAACCCTAGCAGGCTTACAACCATCAGACATAGGAGCAGAATTAGGCCATTCAGCCCATTGAGTCTGCTCCACCATTCGCTCTTGACTGATCTATTTTTTTCATTCTCAACCCCATTCTCCTGCCTTCTCCCTGTAACCCCTTGACACACTTACTAATCAAGAACCTATCAATCTTCACTTTAAAAATACCCACTGACTTGGCCTCCACAGCTGTCTGTGGCAATGAATTCCACAGATTCACCACCCACTGACTAAAGGAAATTCCTCCTCATCTCCATTCTAATGGTACGTCCTTTTATTCTGAGGCTAAGCCCGCTGATCCTAGACTCTCCCACGAAACATCCTCTCCACATCCACTCTATCCAGGCCTTTCATTATAAGGTCAGTTTCAATTAGATTCCTCGCTCATCTTTCCAAACTCCAATGAGTACAGGGCCAGAACTTTCAAACGCTCCTCAAACGTGAACCCAATCGTCCCCGGGATCATTTTCGTAAACCTCCTCTGGATCCTCTCCAATGCCAGCACATCAGATATGTGGCCCAAAGCAATGTTAAATCATTCCCGTGCAAGATTGACTGCGTGGAGAACGCATCGAGGTGATAGAGGTTGATATTTTAAATTTTACTTATCGACTCTGAGCTATGTAAGAAAGTGTAAATGGTTGCCAACTTTCTCAAAATCTATCTGAAGCAGACAACTCGCTAACAAAATTTAGAAACAAGGAACTGCAGACGCTGGTTTACAAAAAAAAATACAAAGAAGGGACTGACCCGACCTAAAATGCCACCGTTTTATGTTCTCTTGAGATGTTTCCTGACCTGCTGAGTTACTCCTGCACTCTGCATCTTTTCTTTCACCAACAAAATCTGCTCCAAAGTCGTACAGGTTTGGAGGTTAATTGGCTTCTGCAAAATTGTAAATCGTCCCTCGTGTGTGTAGGATAGTGTTAAGGGCCTGTCCCACGGGCATGCGACTCCATGCGGTAAGCGTGACCTAACCAGAAGCGGGGGCCGTGCGGGGGGCCACGCAGAGGTCGCGGGGCTGGTCCCACTTCGATCGCCGGAGCCGTATGGAGTTGTGCGGAGCTGGTTCCGGCATCGCGCGGGGCTCCGAAAAACTGACACTGTTCAAAAATTCCGCGCGGCAACGGCCTGCGGCCCCGCAGCCGCATCGAGGCCATTCGCACCGCCTCGACGCCGGACGCAGCCGCATCGAGGCTGTGCGCACAGCCTCAACGGCCGTGCGCACCGCCTTGACGCCGTACGCACCGTCTTGACGTCACTCGACCTCCGCGTGGCCCCCGCTTCCGGTTTGGTAGCGCTTGCCGCATGGAGTCGCATGCCCGTGGGACAGGCCTTTTAGTGTGTGGGGATCGCTTGTCGGCGCGGAATCGGTGGGCTGAAGGGTCTGTTTCGGCGTTGTATCTCAAAACTAAACTAAACTAAACATTTCTGTTTCAGAAGTTGTTCATCTCATATTCTTATTTCCTTTTGATTTTTGTTCTTATATTAATCCATCCCTCTGTACTCAATCAAGAAAAAAATTGTTTTTATTCAACTTAAATTAAAACTCATTTTATGCAGTAGTTTCGGACTTTGAAATGTTTCTGGAAAGTCACTACAACATTTAAGAGGCGTTCGGACAGAGAGACCGAACGTCAAATAGAGACACAACAAACTGCAGATGCTAGTTTACCAAAAATAAGACACAAAGTGCTGGAGTAACTGCAGGTCAGGCAGCACCTCTGGAGAACATGAATAGGTGACGTTTTGGGTTGGGACACTTCTTTAGACTTAAATAGGGCATGGAGGAACTACAGTCCTAATTTGGATTACAGTCCTGGTATAGATGGACAGAAAGGTCTGTCTGCACATGGTGGGCCTGATTCTGTATTGTACAACTCTATGGAGACCCAAGCCTCTAGTTAAAACCTGAATAGGTCATAGCCTCAGAATTAAAGGACGCTCCTTTGGGAAGGAGGAGGATGAATTTCTTTAGTCAGTGGGTGGTGAATCTGTGGAATTCATTGCCACAGAAGGCTGTGGAGGCCAAGTCAATGGATATTTATAAGGCAGAGATAGATAGATTCTTGATTAGTAAGGGTTTCAGGGGTTATGGGGAGAAGGCAGGAGAATGGGGTTAGGAGATAGATCAGCCATGATTGAATGGTGGAGTAGACATGATGGGCCGAATGGCCTAATTCGACTCCTATCACATGAACTTATATATTCCTCTTTGCTGTATTCCTTCGTTAACAGCTTGCAGCCAGCAAATGTTGAAACTCTATGCATAACATTAAATATGTGTGTTGTCTGTCTTTGGCATTAAGGGAAAGTTCTAGAATCCTGAAGTGCCTTCCAGCTCTTTGAAGTTTGCACTTGACACCTTGAATAAATTAAGAACTGCAGTTATTTCCTTTACAGAGCCAAATGGAAAAATACATTTCCAGAAGAAATATTTAGGGGATTGATGTACTGCAATTAAATTTGAGAAGGCCAGATTATAAATAAGGAAAGGGACATATTTTTGCAGCCTAGTGTATTTATAATGGGAGAATAATGTTGTCATCAGAGCTCTTTATTAACCTCTGCGTACCTTTATTTAGAATGTGTTTTAACATTTATCATCAGATTGTCTTCTTGTTAAGTCAGAGATGCTATTTTATGTGTGTTAGAAGGAACTGCAGATGCTGGTTTCAACTGAAGATAGACACAAAAAGCTGGAGTATCTCAGTGGGACAGGCAGCTATTTGACATTCTTTTCTAAGCTACCAAGATCCAGTATTGTCATGAGCACTGCAGATAATGTATCTGATTTGAGGTTTTGGTATGAAATTTATACTCCTGATGCGCGCAGCTTTACTGGAAAGAATGTTTGTCTCATGAGCCGGTAGTTATCTTAGCTGTTATATGCCTTGGGCCAAATCCTATTGAAATGCTTGCTGTTTCAGTTTACACAGGCCGGTTGCTGGGTGCTGTGCTGGGACAGTGCTTTGTGTCTTTGGAAGCCGCTACTTCCTTAGAAGGCTCAGGAAGTTCGGCATGTCCCCTGCAACTCTCACCAACTTCGACAGCTGTACCATAGAAAGCTTTTTTATCAGGATGCATCATAGCTTGGTTCGGGAACAGCTCCATCCAGGACTGCAAGAAATTGCAGCGAATTGTGGACGCAGCCCAGACCATGACGCAAACCAACGTCCCTTCCATTGACTCCATTTACACCTCACGCTGCCACGGCAAGGCCAGCAGCATAATCAAGGACCAGTCTCACCCTGGCCACTCCCTCTTCTGCCCTCTCCCATCAGGCAAAAGGTACAGAAGTGTGAAAACGCACACCTCCAGATTCAGGGACAGTTTCTTCCCAGCTGTTATCAGGCAACTGAATCATATTACCACAACCAGAGAGCTATCCTGAACTACTATCTACCTCATTGGTGACCCTCGGACTATCCTTGATCGGACTTTGTTGGCTTTACCTTGCACTGAAGGTTATTCCCTTATCATGTATCTATACACTCTAATCGACTCTGAGCTTCTTAAGAAAATGTAAATGGTTGGCAATTTTCTCAAGATCCATCTGAATCAAACAACTCGCTAACAAACTGGGTGACGCTTTGGGTCGAGACCCTAGTCTTTCCGCTGACTGGATAGCACGCAAAAAGAACCTTTCACGGTACCTCGGTACACGTGACATAAACTAAACTGGAAGAGTAACTGAGAAATTGTAGCCCAGAATCTATTCAGCTGCTCTTTATGTTTTGGATTCATCCGTTGGTGTGTATGTTGGCCGATACAACAAGTCTTTAACCGTGAGGAACAACATTTAGCTTCTCTTGAACAACCTGGGGTACTGGTACTGATTGGAGATTATCAGCCATGATCACATGAATGGCGGTGCTGGCTCGAAGGGCCGAATGGCCTACTCATGCATCTATTGTCTATTGTCTGTTGTCTATTGTCTATCTTGCACCTTCATGGCAGATGAAGTTTAATGCGGATAAATGTGAGGTTATCCACTTTGGTAGCAAAAACAGGAAGGCTGGTTACTATCTAAATGGTGTCAAGTTGGGAAAAGGGGAAGTACAACGAGATCTGGGGATCCTTGTACATCAGTCTATGAAAGTAAGCATGCAGGTACAGCAGGCAGTGAAGAAAGCGAATGGCATGTTGGCCTTTATAACAAGAGGAATCGAATATAGGAGCAAAGAGGTCTTTCTGCAGTTGTACAGAACCCTAGTGAGACCACACCTGGAGTATTGTGTGCAGTTTTGGTCCCCTAATTTGAGGAAGGACATTCTTGCTATTGAAGGAGTGCAGCGTAGGTTTACAAGGTTAATTCCCGGGATGGCGGGACTGTCATATGCTGAGAGAATGGAGCAGCTGGGCTTGTACACTCTGGAGTTTAGAAGGATGAGAAGTTATCTCATTGAAATATAAGATTGTTAAGGGCTTGGACACGCTAGAGCCAGGAAACATGTTCCTGATGTTGGGGGAGTCCAGAACCAGGCGGCACAGTTTAAGAATAAGGAGTAAGCCATTTAGAACGGAGACGAGGAAACACGTTTTCCCACACAGAGTTGTGAGTCTATGGAATTCTCTGCCTCAGAGGGCGGTGGAGGCAGGTTCTCTGGATGGTTTCAAGAGAGAGCTAGATAGGGCTCTTAAAAATAGCGGAGTCAGGAGATATGGGGAGAAGGCAGGAACGGGGTACTGATTGGGGATGATCAGCCATGATCACATTGAATGGCTCGAAGGGCCAAATGGCCTACTCCTGCACTTATTGTCTATTGTCTAATCCAATTTCAGGGATATTGATATGAAACTATGTACAATAAGGAACTGCAGATGCTGGTTTACACTGAAGATAGACACAAAATGCTGGAGTAACTCGGTGGGTCAAGCAGCATCGCTGGAGAAAAAGGACATTTCGGGTCAGAACTCTGTCAGTCTGATTTCTTCTCATTTGTACTTGAGGCCATAAATAGAAGTGAATAAGATCATGAGTGGAATAGATCAGGTAGACACACACAGGCTGTTGCCCAGATTAGGGTAATCGTGAACCAGAAGACATAGGTTTAAGGTGAGGGGGGGAAAGATTTAATAGGTACCTGAAGGATAACCTTTTTCCACAAAGGGTGGTGGTTGTATGGAACAAGCTGCCGGAGGAGATAGTTGAGATGGGTACCATCACGACCTTTAAGAAACATTTATATAGTTCTTCTTCTTGCGTATGGCGTGCACGGCCTCAAGTTGTAGGCCAACTTGTTCTATTTGATCTTATTTGATTGTGCACGGCAGGTTGATTGCATTCGTCGAAACAGGGCGGACCACGTGAAGGTTGCAATCTCCCACCCCATTTATACAGGTACATGGAGAGAACAGGTTTAGAGGGGTACGGGCCAAATGCAGGCAGGTGGGACAAGTATAGATGGGGCATGTTGGTCGGCATGGGCAGGTCGGGCTGAAGGGCCTGTTTCCGCAATGTGTGACTCTATGGAAGGAGTGACTCATTTATGTGTAACGTAATCAACATCAGTTCCACAGCAGCCTTCTGCGGCCGAGTGCTTTTAGGGGGAAAAACGTCATTAGCACCGTGTCACTGGGGCTTTTGACCCAGCTATTTCTGATTCCTTATCAAGGTATTCCAGATATCGCCCTTTCTTCTTTCACAGATAGTGGAGGGGGATGAGGCACGATGACAGGCTCAATCCCCGCAGCCCGGCTCTCAATGCTATCTTATCGACTTTCTTTTCTCCGTGAAAGAAAGCAGCAGCTGTGCCCCTGAAAATGAATGTTCCCTGAAGGTTCGCAACGTTTTACAGGAAAATCAATCAAACCCTCATCGTACAAAGTCCCAGACTACGTCATTGGCTTAAAGCAGATCTTTTGCTGCGGTTCTCAGTTTTGTTTAGAGATACAGCGCGAAAACAGGCCCCACGTTCCACCGAGACCGCGTCGACCAGCGATCACCCCGGCACACTAACGCTATCCAACACACAATTTACTAGTTTCACCCCCGAAGCCAAATTAACCTACAAATTTGTGCGTCTTTGGAGCGCGGGAGGAAACCGGAGCACCCGGAGAAAACCCACGCAGGTCACGGGCAGAACGTGCAAACTCCATACAGACGGCACCCGTGGTCAGGATTGAACCCGGGTCTCGGGCGCTGTAAGGCAGCAACTCTACCGCTGCGCCACCTGAGGATCTGTAGGGATGGGGGTTTTTTGGTCCACGACTTAATTCTCAACCAAATCCGTTTTGAAAATGCGCGAGTATCTGGAATATGTTTAAGACAAAGGCAGACACAAAGTGCTGGAGTAACTCAGCGGGTCAGACAGCAACTCTGGAGAAAAAAAGATGGGTGATGTTTCGGGTCGGGACCCTCATTTTGACTGATAGTAGGGGGCTAGAGGGGGGGGGGGAAGGTGAAGAGCTGGAGACGAGAAAGGCGAGTCTGAAGATGGGTCCCAACCCAAAACGTCACCCATCCTTTTTTCACCAGAGATGCTGCCTGACCTGCAGAGTGGGATGAAGAGCCTGTTTCCACGCTGTATCTTTAATGTCTAAAGTCTAAACTCAGTGGGTCAGACAGCATCTCTGGAGGACATCCATAGCTCTCAGGGCTAACGGAATCAAGGAATATTGTGGGAAAGCAGGAACGGGGTACTGACTTTGGATGATCAGCCATGATCATATTGAATGGCGGTACTGGCTCAAAGGGCCTGAATGGCCGACTCCTGCACTTATTTTCTATGTTTCTATGACATGGATAGGTAACGTTTTGGGTCAGGACCCTTCTTCAGACTGTCATATAAAACAACTTGCCATTAGATTAAGTTTAAGAAGGAACTGGAGATGCTGGAAAATCGAAGGTAGACAAAAATGCTGGAGAAACTCAGCGGGTGAGGCAGCATCTATGGAGCGAAGGAAATAGGCAACGTTTCAGTCTGAAGAAGGGTCTCGACCCGAAACGTTGCCTATTCCTTCACTCCATAGATGCTGCCTCACCTGCTGAGTTTCTCCAGAATTTTTGTCTACCTGCCATTAGATTAAAGCCTTTACAAAAGGGTTTACTGTTGTAATCGAATCTTTTTTTTGTCAAAGTTTCCCACACTTTCATAAAGATTCCCTTGATTGTATTTTAATGGAGAGAATTCTTGTGGCAAGTTATAAAATATTCACTGGTTTATTTCTGGAACTCTAAACTAATCTTGAGCTCTCCTGAGTTTATGATTACATTTGTCCTCCCCCCCCCACCCCCACCCCCCCTTTAATAAATATACCATTAAAATAGCACAGTTATCCCAAGATACTGTATGAATTCTAATTCTGGACTATAATGGGATAGGAACTGTGAGAGAGAAACACAAAAGACTGCGGACAACGGCAGGCTGATAATGCATTGATGGACAATATCAGTTTGACAGACTGATTATTTGTGGCTTTCACAGAACCAGTGATGGAAAAAGGACAGAGAATGTGGGAAGAAAATATTTGTATTGTTGCCATGTGTGGCGACATGCAAAATAAAGTTGAATCAACTGTTCAGGGAATTGAATGATATTGATAATTGCCACAGGACTGAAATTATGAAGTTTTTTTTTTTTGCAGTGACGTATGTTACAAGTAAATTCAAACAGATTATGTTTGGATAGAAAATGGCATGGAATGCAATACAATACTGGTGACCATCGCACAAACCAACCCCCCTTCCATTGATTCCATTAACACCTCACGCTGCCTCGGCAAGGCCAGCAGCATCATCAAGGACCAGTCGCACCCTGGCCACTCCCTCTTCTCCCCTCTCCCATCGGGCAAAGGTATAGAAGTGTGAAAACGCACACCTCCAGATTCAAGGACAGTTTCTTCCCAGCTGCTATCAGGCAACTGAACCATCCTACTGCAACCAGAGAGCGGTCCTGAACTACTATCTACCTCATCGGGAACCGCTGGACTGTCTCTTGATCAGACTTTACTGGCTTTACCTTGCACTAAACATTATTACCTTTATCATATATCTGTCCAATGTGAATAGCTCCCGAAAGGACAATCCCATCGCACACATTCCCACCTTCCTCGAATCCCAGAGATATTCCATCCTCTATTCATAGTTCATAAGTTCATATGATGTTCCCGATGTTGGGGGAGTCCAGAACCAGGGGCCACAATTTAAGAATAATGAGTAAGCCATTTAGAACGGAGACGAGGAAACACTTTTTCTCACAGAGAGTCGTGAGTCTGTGGAATTCTCTGCCTCAGATGGCGGTGGAGGCCAGTTCTCTGGGTGCTTTCAAGAGAGAGCTAGATAGGGCTCTTAAAGATAGCGGAGTCAGGGGATATGGGGAGAAGGCAGGAACGGGGTACTGATTGGGGATGATCAGCCATGATCACATTGAATGGCGGTGCTGGCTCGAAGGGGCGAATGGCCTACTCCTGCACCTATTGTCTATTGTCTATAATACCTTCCATGACACACAGATCAACCTGAGGAGCACCTTCAGCAACAGACCGGTTCCACCAAGATGCAGCACAGAACTCCACAGAATCCTTTTCCCCTGTGGCTATCAAACTGCACAACTCCTCCCCCTTCTGTCGTGGGGTAGACTGACTCCCCTCCCCCCTCCCCAATCTTTGCACATCCCCGATCCTGGACTTTCCACTCGTCACTTTAATTTCATGTTTCACGTATCTTGTTAACAACTATGACTGTTGGCAGACCAATGTCACTCCTGGGATAAATAAAGTTCTATCATATCATATCACGGTCATGGTGGCGCAGCGGTAAAGTTGTTGACTTACAGCGAATGCAGCGCCGGAGACCCGGGTTCGATCCCGACTACGGGTGCTGTCTGTACGGAGTTTGCACGTTCTCCCCGTGACCTGCGTGGGTTTTCTCCGAGATCTTCGGTTTCCTCCCACACTCCAAAGACGTGCGGGTATGTGGGTTAATTGGCTTGGTAAATGTAAAAATTGTCCCTAGCAGGTGTAGGATGGTGTTAATGTCGGGATCGCTGTTCGGCGCGGACTCAGTGGGCCGAAGGGCCTGTTTCCGCGCTGTCTCTCTAAACTAAACTAAACTAAAGTTCTTGGAGCAGGATTAGACCATTCAGCCCACAAGTCTACTCCACCATTCAATCATGGCTGATCGATCTTTATGGTAACTTTTTAAACCAGCGTCCTCTACTGAAATTGGTGGAAAGTGCCTCAAGCATTTCTCCACACCTGAGAATTATGCTGAAGAATAACTTAAGACTGATGCTCCTGTGATTCTTCTTCAATTGCAGTTTGTCCTTGAGATCCTCGCTTTCCCCTTTTACTGGTGCAATGCCACAGTGGGGTGGTGGAGCCAAGTGCGCGGCCTGTGACAAGACAGTCTACCACGCAGAGGAGATACAATGCAACGGCAGAAGCTTCCACAAGACCTGCTTCCTTTGCAGTAAGTTCATAGTTCAGAGTTTAGTTGCAGCTGTGACCAATGTGCGATCAGCTTAAGAAAGAACTGCAGATGCTGGTAAAATTTAAGGTAGACACAAAATGCTGGAGAAACTCAGCGGGTGAGGCAGCATCTATGGAGAGAAGGCATTGGCAACATTTCGGGTCAAGACCCTTAAGGTCTCGACCTGAAACGTTGCCAATTCCTTCTCTCCATACATGCTATCTCACCCGCTGAGTTTCTCCAGCATTTTGTGTGATCAGTTTGGAGTCTGGAGTTTAGAAGGATGAGAGGGCATCTCATTGAAACATATAAGATTATTAAGGATTTGGACACGCTGGAGGCAGGAAACATGTTCCCGATGTTGGGGAGTCCAGAACCAGGGCCACAGTTTAAGAATAAGGAGTAAGCCATTTAGAACAGAGACGAGGAAACACTTTTTCCCACTGAGAGTGGTGAGTCTGTGGAATTCTCTGCCTCAGAGGGCGGTGGAGCAGGTTCTCCAGATGCTTTCAAGAGAGAGCTAGATAGGGCTCTTAAAAATAGCGGGGTCAGGGGATATGGGGAGAAGGCAGGAACGGGGTACTGATTGGGGATGATCAGCCATGATCACATCAAAGGGCCGAATGGCCTACTCCTGCACCTATTGTCTATTGTTGCTTACCAAAGTATTGGGATCCATCATTACTCCTGTGACTCCAGTATTAACTTGAAACTTTCCACTAAAATTAGAACTTCTTTACCAGAGATCTACTTTCTTTTTAATGCATAATAGAAACATAGAAAAATAGACACACTTAAAATAGGTGCAGGAGTAGGCCATTCGGCCCTTCATTTCCATTCAATATGATCATGACTGATCATCCAAAATCAGTACCCAGTTCCTGCTTTTTCTCCATATCCCTTGATTCCGTCAGCCCCAAGAGCTATATCTAACTCTCTCTTGAAAACATCCGGTGAATTGGCCTCCATTGCCTTCTGTGCCAGAGAATTCCAATGATTCACGACTCTCTGGGTGAAAACGTTTTTCCTCATCTCAGACCTAAATTATCTACACTTTATTCTTAAACTGTGACCCCTGGTTCTGGACTCACCCCAACATCTGAAATATTTTCCTGCATCTCGCCTGTCCAATCCCTTAAGAATATTATATGTTTCTATAAGATTCCCTCTCATCATTCTAAATTCCAGTGAATACAAGGCCAGTCGATCTTCAATATCCCTCGGTGGAACTTTCAATGAACACTGTCTAAAGGATATTCTAGCTGCGTTGTTTAACAATTGAGCATATTTTTCACTAGAAGAAGCATAAATGTTACTTTGTGGAGAGTATGCACTTATTGTACATTTGGATGCATCTACTTGCCTTTTTTTTTTCTGATTAATGATTTCAAAATATAAACTGCTCTGACATACTCCCTTATTGTCTGACGGGTTAGGGAACAACGAGTAGATCAGCTGGTACACATAAATGCTGGAGAAACTCAGCGGGTGCAGCAGCATCTATGGAGCGAAGGAAACAGGCAACGTTTCGGGCCGAAACCCTTCTTCAGACTAGTAGATCAGCTCATATTTGTAGGGTGTTAATACACAAAACCTCGATAAGGATCAAAGTCTAGATCCATGAAACTGTGATCACTGTTCACACAGGAAAGGTTGTCGGGTGGGAGGGGGAAGGGGTCAGAGTCGTAGAAAGTCATAGAGTGATACCGCTTGGAAACAGGCCCTTTGGCCCAACTTGCCCATGTCCAGGCTACATTTGTCCCACCTGCCTGCGTTTTGTCCATATCCCTCCAAACCTGTCCTATCCATGTACCTGTCTAACTGTTTCTTACACTTTGGGATAGTCCCAGCCTCAGCTGCCTCCTCTGGCAGCTTGTTCCATACACCCACCACCCTTTGCGTGAAATGACTCTTTGGGTCATGGCATGTCATGGCTGTGAGATAAGGAGAGAAGAGGCGAGAGGTGTGAAGCCAGAGGAAGGGGTATAGGTAGACGGGGGAAGGGGAAAGTGGGGGGGCGGGTAGAGGGAGAAATGGGTGAAGGGTCGGTCTAGTTAATTTAGTTTATTGTCACGTGTACCGAGGTACAGTGAAAAGCTTTTGGTGCTGTTATATTCCGGACGGCAGAAATGAATAACAACTTACACGCAGGCTGCCTGGATCACGAGCGAGTTTTATTACCCAACATTCCCTACTTATATACAACACCAACTCATTAACATATACATGAATATGCATGAATACATTACAGGTGCGTGCTAACCAGTCAGCGGAAAGACAATTGCAATCGAGCCTTTCACGTTATCTCCTAGATCCTGTATCTGTACACTGTGGACGGCTCGATTGTAATCATGTATTGTCTTTCCGCTGACTGGTTAGCTCGCAACAAAAAGGCTTTTCACTGCACCCCGGTACACGTGGCGATAAACTAAACTATTTTACCTTTGCTTACTGCTGCTCTGATGGTCGTAATTTATTTGAACCTAGATTTGTATCTGTGCTGTTTTATACAATTTAAGATGTGGATATTGGTTTTTGCAAAAGTCTTGGTTTGCCAACCAGATTTCTCATTCAGTCACGGCTGTTTCACAAGTACTAGGAACAGAATAAGGTCATTCGGCCCATCAAGTCCACTCCGCCATTGAATCATGGCTGATCTATCTTTCCCTCTCAACCCCATTCTCCTGTGTTCGCTCCAAAACCCCTTACTAATCAAGAATCTGTCAAACTTAAAAACATCCATTGACTTGGCCTCCACAGCAGCATGTGGCAATGAATTCCACAGATTCACCACTCTCTTTGACTAGAGAAGCTCCTTTCTCCCTCTCTCTCTCTCTCTTTTCTAGTGACCTGCAGGAAAGCCCTCGACAGCACGACCGTTGCTGCCCATGAAGCGGAGATCTACTGCAAGTCTTGCTACGGCAAGAAGTACGGCCCCAAGGGCTATGGCTACGGCCAAGGTGCTGGAACGCTGAGCTCGGAGGCCGGCGCGGATCAACCCACCCAGCACCTGGAGTAAGTGCTAAAGTGTGCTTGTGAGTGTTGGATATAGGCGTTTTTTTCTTCTGCTCAATGCTGATCAAATTTGCCGTGACTACTTGCATCAGAAGCAGCGGCAGCGTTACTGCCTCACAGCACCAGAGACTCAGGTACGATCCTAACTAAAAGTGCTGTCTGTACGGAATTTGCACGTTCTCCCCGTGACCGCGTGGGTTTTCTCCGGGTGCTCCGGTTTCACCCCTCATTCCAAAGGTGTCCAGGTTTGTAGGTTAATTGGCTTCTGTAAATTGCCCCTAATGTGTAGGATAGATCTGGTATAAGGGTGATCGTTGGTTGGCGTGGGCTTGGTGGGCTGAAGGGCCTGTTTCTGTGCTGTATCTCTAAACTAAACTAAACTAGAAGGTCCTGGGAATGTTGAGCAGTTCAACGTTATTCACCAATGAGAACCCTTCAGTTATAGGCACGGACAGTTAGAACACAGTCACACAGCAGGCCCTTCAGTCCACGCTGACCAACGATCACCCTTATACTAGATCTATCCCACACAATAAGGGGCAATTTACAGAAGCCAATACTCCATCTACATCCATGTTGCCCAATTTACAGTGGTCAAATAATCGGCCAACCCGCACATCTTTGGGATGTGGAATATAACTTCCAGGAGAACACGCAAACTCCACATAGACAGCATCCAAGGTCGAGGTTAAACCAGGTTCTCGGCTGCTTGAGGCAGCGACTCTTTCAGTTGAACCAAGGTGCAGCCCCATGGACTGACATTTCAGGCCGGGATTCTTCAGTCTGAAGAAGGGTCCTAACCCAAAATGTCATCAGTCTATTCACTCCATAGATGCTGCCTGACCTAATGAGTTCCTCCATTTATTCTGTTCAAAATAATCTGTTTGTAAATGTTGAATTGGATATTGGAAAATATTTTTTAACAACCCATGTAGCAAAACTTTTTACATCTCATCATCCATTTTAATATCTATGTTTTATGCCACAAAACACACTTCATGGCACAGTGTAGTCATATGCTGGAGAAACTCAGAGGGTGAGGCAGCATCTATGGAGCGAAGGAATAGGTGACGTTTCGGGTCGAGACCCATCTTCAGACTGATATGGGGGTGGAAGGGGCGGGAAGAAGAAAAGGCGGAGACAGTGGGCTGTGGGAGAGCTGGGAAGGGGAGGGGAAAGAGGGAGAAAGCAAGGACTACCTGGAATTGGAGAAGTCAATGTTCATACCGCTGGGGTGTAAACTACCCAAGCGAAATATGAGGTGCTGCTCCTCCAATTTGCGGTGGGCCTCACTCTGGCCATGGTGGAGGCCCAGGACAGAAAGGTCGGAATCGAAATGGCAGGGGGAGTTGAAGTGCTGAGCCACCGGGAGATCAGGTTGGTTAATGCGAACCGAGCGGAGGTGTTGGGCGAAGCGATCGCCATGCCTATGCCATATGTTAACACAGATGTGTTAGCGCACTTGCAGAACGCTTTGATGAACTTCTACCCAATGTGTTTAACTTCTTATTTCTTCTTCCAAGGGTTAAACCTCGACAGTCACCAAACCCCAGCTCCTCCAAAGTTGCCCAGAAGTTCGGTGGTGCCGATAAGTGTCCGCGATGCAGTCAGTCAGTGTATGCGGCTGAGAAGGTGATCGGAGGAGGGAAGGTATGGAAGATATAACTAACTTATTACCCCAATCCTGCAAATATTCAAGCAATAGATAACATGAAACAGAGTGACTAGATGGAGGATGCCCAGATAGCTGGTATACCTCGTTCAAATATTCAATGAATGGTAGGGGCGGGGGACGGGGGGTGGAACACGTCCCCTCCATGTTTTGAGAGGTGGGGGACAATCCCCCCCATGTTTTTAATCCGATTTTTAAACGGTGAAAAAAAATCTATTAAAATCTCTGCTTTCCGCAAGACAGTGGGGGTGTCACTGTGCACCGCTTGTTAAATGTCTCTATTAACATCGTATTAACACGATGTGTCACCAATTGCGTTTTTACCTTCAAGTTTTACTGAAGGTATTCACGGAGAATTTCTTAAAGCTGTCTGATGCGGGTACAGTTACCATTTGAACTGATTGGATGTATTGGTGGATGGAAAAGATTTAAACGAGTATCGGATTTAAATGGGTCAGGTCATAAAGGGCTCCGGTCGAACGTGTTTCCTGGCTGGCTTGCAGGTAAGTCCCTCATTCAGGTCACTCACGTTATTTGGTATGTTTTTCCCATCTCTCACTCCCCTCCAAGTTTGATTCTTCTGTTTGCCTTTATTTGCTACAGTTTTATTTGTTTGTGTTATTTATCACATTGTAGCTTTTGAAAGATTCAAGCGGGTATCAGGGCTGAATCGGCACGTTCGCGGGGCCTTTCATCACCCGGCGTGGCTTAAAATCAAGCTACTGCATCGAGGCGATCGAGGCTCTCGATGTTGAAGCCCCTGGCGGCCGGATTTAGGCCGCGCCGGGCGATGAAAGGCCCCGCGAACGGGCTGATTCAAGCCCCACGGTTCGGGGCGGACGAAGCTGCTGTTGCTGGAGTTTGGAGTCGGTCACCAACCAGGTCAGCTCCCGAAGGTAGACAAAAATGCTGGAGAAACTCAGTGTATGAGAGCATCCATGGAGCGAAGGAATGGGTGATGTTTCGGGTCGAGACCCTTCCTCAGATCTGGTCTGAGGAAGGTTTGAGGAAGGGTCTTGACCCGAAATGTCTCCTATTTCTTCGCTCCATAGATGCTGCCTCACCCGCTGAGTTTCTCCAGCATTTTTGTCTATCTTCGATTTTTCCAGCATCTGCAGTTCGTTCTTAAACAGGTCAGTTTCCGATGTTACCGTCCACAGGGCCCCACGGCTGAAGCCTCCAAAGTCTCGCGTGCGTGTGTGTGTGAGCGGGGCCACCAAGGAATTATGTCCCCCCCATGTTTTGATAGTGATTTCCGCCCCGGGGTGGCAGTGGTAGAGTTGCTGCCTCACAGGGCCAGAGACCAGGGTTCGATCCTGACTATGGGTGCTGTCTGCACAGTGTTTGTACATTCTCCCTGGGTTTTCTCCAGGTGCTCCAGTTTCCTCAGACACTCCAAAGGCATGCAGGTTTGTAGGTTAATTGGCTTCTGTAAATTGTCCCTAGTGTGTAGGATAGTGTTAGCCTACGGGGTGATCGCAGGTCGGCGTGGACTCAGTGGCTCGAAGGCAGCAACTCTACCGTTGCGCCACCTTGCCCCCCTAAATGGCATGCAATGGTAACTCTGTTCTTTTCACAGATGCTGTCTGACGTGCTGAGTGTTTCCAGCATTTTCTGTCTTTATTTAAGAAATCCAGAATCTGCTGTTCTTTATTTCCATTTGCCTGCCACCACTGCATCTCCCGCCTTCGACATTTTCTCTCGTTGATTCACAGCGGTCTTGTCCCAGTTGTCAAATTTAAAAAGAATGTAACATTTCTTCTACAGGTCTGCAGCAGTGTGTGTCCATAGTGTTCGAGGATTTATTGAGCCGCTTGCAGCAGGCTCAACATCTGTCTCGGTGCCTGATGCAAGCCAGGCGTTGTCTTAAGGGGGAAAAAAAGTCAGACTGCCTCCCTCCTTCCTGCCTTTGGAGGTCCTGGCTGGAACTGTTTGCTTGAGCGTTTAGTGGACTGGGATTAGTCACCTGCAGGAGAGATGGTCTGAAGAAGTGTCTCGACCCGAAACGTCACCTATTCCTTTTCTCCAGAGATGCTGCCTGACCCGCTGAGTTACCCCGGCTTTTTGTGTCTATCTGCAGGAGAGATGAAGCTGGGCTTGGCAAAAGAATGAAACGTTGGGAGGAAAAACTGACCAGGTGGTCTGTGTAGGAAGGAACTGCAGATGCTGGTTTGCGCCGAAGGTAGACACTAAATGCTGGAGTAACTCAGCGGGTCACGCAGTATATCTGGAGAAAAGGAATGGGTGGGGGCCCTTCATCAGACTGAGTGTAAGGGGAGAGGGAACTAGAGGTTTGAAAAGTCTCGACCCGAAACATGACCCATTACCTTTCTCTGGAGATGCTGCCTGACCTGCTGAGTTACTCCAGCATATTGTGTCTAGTCAGCTAGTCTCTTTACCTCTACTCATCCAAATCCTTTCTTCACTATTAATCCAACTAAATTCGATTCCTCATTCCTTTCATTCATGTTCCTATATTTAAAAAATACCTTTTCCTTGTGTTTTTGTTGAT
>CM075979.1:5273066-5315211 GCA_038087875.1 Malacoraja senta
CAGGCAGGTGGGACGAGTGTCGATTGGTGATCTTGGTCGACAGGGACAAGATGGGCCGGAGGGCCTGTTTCTGTGCTGGGTGACTATGATTCTTACTAGTCCGATGTACTTCTAGTGGGCATTTTCTTTTCAATGTTACACAATGGGATGACACACTTTCCAGTGAGTTTACAAGGTATGCAGGAAATCTGTCCCTGAAGGGTTCAAAGAAAACTGGGCCCCAATGAGTTTAAAGGGAGCATGGGAGACTGGGCTGCAGGGAGTCTAAGAGATCATGGAGACAGGCACCAGTCAGTTTGAAGGGTTCATGGGAAACAAAACCTGCTCAGCCATTCACCAAGCCATTAGGATTTCTGAATTATCGGATTGTTGATATTAAGCAATAATATCAATTGTTTAACGGCGGCACTGTGACGCAGCAGTAAAGTTGCTGCCTTACAGCGCTTGTAGCGCCGGAGATCCGGGTTCGATCCCGACTATGGGTTCTGTCTGTACGGAGTTCGTACGTTCTCCCCGTGGGTTTTCTTATAGATCTTCAGTTTCCTCCCACACTCCAAAGACGTACAGGTTTGTAGGTTAATTGGCTTGGTGGAAGTGTAAATTGTCCCTAGTGTGTAGAATAGTGTCAACGTGCAGGGATCGCTGGTTGGCACGGACTTGGTGGGCTGAAGGGCCTGTTTCCGCACTGTATCTAAGCAGAATACACTGTAACGTACACACCAACATCATACAATTTGAATTTACACAGCATGGTTTATTCTCATTTCCTTTGATGGTTTTGCTTCCCAAGTTTCCCAACAAACCCTCCTCGCCGGGACTGAACGTCACTCTCATTAGATAACTGTAAGCACCTGCCTCTGGGATGTGAGGGTAATTTATGTTTTAGTGCAACTTTGCTTGCTTCAGTGTGGCCAGGTTGGTGTGGTACCATGGCAACCATCTCCTGTGGAGTGCACTCCTGGGGCTCTCACATACACTCTGTGTTCCAGAGATAGAAACCGTATCAGTGTCGACTGACAGCACGAGTAGCTGGGCCATGAACCCAAACTCCTCGTGCACTTGTTCTTTAATTGCAGTACTGCAGGCAGATGCACAACTCAAACCAATATAATGACACTATGCTGAACATGATGAGACAGAAGGAACCGCAGATGCTGGAATCTTGCATGGGACACAGAGAGCTGGAGTAACACAACAGGTCAGGCTGCATCTCTGGAGGACAAGGATAAGCAACGCTTAGGGTTGGGACCTTTCTACCGTCTGAAGAAGGCAATGCCACCTACCCATGTTCTCCAGAGATGCTGCCTTCAGTTACTCCAGCACTTTGTGTAGCTTCACCACAATCAACGCCATTGACAGAGGGTTACTTTGCATTTGATATCAATTACCAATTAAAAAGAGCACTTTTTTCAAGAAACTCGTTCATTCCCACCCCAACCACCCCTCCCTAGGTACTTTCCCCTTTTATAGTGAACTTCTAAGTACTGGGTAACCTCATCCCTTGTAATTGACTCCAAAATCTTCCCAACCATCAAAGTCAGGCTAACCGGCCTAAAGTTTCCACTCTTCTGCTTTGATTTGTTGGCATTGCTGGCTTCCCTGAAAGCAGCATTGATTGCACTCACATGCCCGTAAGGGAGCCAAGTAACATAACCCAGCCCATTTCAAAGGGAATAATCCCAATTCCTCAATATGCAGGTGTTACAGAGTATTTCCTCATGGCTAATGCCACTTCAACTGGTCACATTTGACACCACTGTCGGACTGCCCAGGGGGCTGAATCCTTGTGAAACAAACACTGCCTCTCTACTTAAGATAGATACAAAGTGCTGGAGTAACTCAGCAAGTCAGGCAGCATCTCTGGAGAAAATGGATAGGTGATGTTTCGGGTCGGGACCCTTCTGCTGCCAGACCCACTGAGTTACTCCAGCATTTTGTGTCTATTTCTGGTATAAACCAACAATGCAATTCATGTTTTATTACATTATTACTGCTCTTTAATTTCTCGCCTTGCAATAATCTCCATTGTATCTTTATACACTGCACTGTGATAAACGAAAACCATACAATTTCAACTCCTACCACCGTAGCCGAGTGCCAAAATAACAAGGGCCGCAAATGTACAGAATCATCATGAAAAGCCCCAATGCTTGTTTAAAAATTATATTTAATTGGTGACATTGTTCTGGGACATCTTGCAGTTTACACCAGTAGAGTGCAGTAATGTCACCACAGTTTGCTGCACTATAGACAACCTTGTACTGACGTGAGTTCCAGAGGAACACGAGGATCATGTGCGGAGCCTGGAATTGGAGATGACCACTACACAAATGTCCCTGATTAGGAACCAATGTGATCTGCCGGCTGAACAGTTAGGATAAAATTCTTCCATCCTTATCCCCTCATCTCACTTTCTGTCCGTTCATCTCTGAACCTTTGTACAACCATCTTCGAACCAAAAACCCTCCTCACCTATATCCACCTATCACTTGCCAGACATTGTTCCCCCCCCCCACCTCTCTTCCAGCTTTATCCCTCCTACCGTTCCATATATGCACTAAAACCTGCCCCTACCTTTCCCTTTAAATCTTTGCCCTCTCACCTTAAACCTGCAGCCTTTAGTTTCTTCATTGCTGCCTGCAAATGTTACATTGACTGTGGTCTGAGGAGGTGTCCCGATCCAAAACGTCACATATCCATGTTCTCCAGAGATGCTGCCTGACCCGCTGAGTTTCTCCAGCACATTGCATCTTTTTTTTTTTTTAAGGACACCTTGGTGCTCCTCGTAAGTAGACTACAAGATAATCGATCCAACACCAAACAAGTGGTCCTCTCTGCACTCTGATGGTTGCCAACTACACAGTGCACCAACCAACAGGTGGTGGGGGGGAGACTATAACGATCCATCACTAATTATATATTAAATGAAATTGGAAACAACTGGATTTTAATCGTTAGTGCAATGCCCAATTAATTGAAGATGTCAAGTGGAGCAACATCCTCCCAAATACTTAATGAACCCACCTGAAGCATGATTTCAATTATATATAAGTTGCCTAAACATTGTCCTGGCGAGTGGGAGATTTCAACCTTCACATGGTCCGCCCTATTTCAACGAATGCAATCAACCTGGCGTGCACAATCAAATAAGATCAAATAGAACAAGTTGTCCTCCAACTTTAGGCTGTGCACGCCATACGCAAGAAGAAGATACTCTTCCACAGATAGGTAGATAATGATCATGGCCACCAAAAGTCTTGAAACAATGAGAACTGTTTCACACACCTGGGCTATTCTAAATCACCTGAATGGCAGCAAAAACATGTTTTACAGATATTGCAGCACAAATGCATCACAATCTCGTGGATATTCATGTTTCCTGATAATCTCGGATTGCTAGATTACTTAACCATGATCTGCTTCCAGATTAATCAATAATTTATTGGCTTCTCCGAAACCTCTTTAATCAACTGTGGCTTCTCCAAATCCTCAAGTCAGTCAAGCATGATCCCAGATGAAAATTTCATTTTCAATGATCTCAGCTAATAAGGGGGGAAGAGTTTGGTTTGACAGGGATGTTTGCTCATATTAGATTGCTGATTCATGTCACAGCAGGCAGTAAATGTATTTTAGTGTGATCAATGATTTAGCTCTATCAAAGAGCAGGCTTTGGTACAAAGGACCAAATGCTCCTGTGTCACATCATTATGTGAATGTGACACGCAGACAATTTCACCACAAAATGCAGAATTCCATTTGGTTCATTGCACATCTGAGGTAATATAATTGGAGGAGCCATGTTTAATTCAGCTGTTTAAATTGGTGAAAATGACCCTGCAGAATTTTTTTTGAAGAATATAATATTTTTCCAAGTGTCCCCATCAATATTAATCCATCTTGTGGGCCCGATGTGTATAAGTTTACTGATAGATTGACCACATAACAAAGGAATGTATTGGCTGCAAAGCACGGGGACATCATGTGGATTTAATGTGAAATCCTCTAGGTAAATGCAAAGATAGACACAAAATGCTGGAGTAACTCAGCGGGACAGGCAGCATCTCTGAAGGGAAGGGATGGGTGACGTTTCAGGTCGAGACCCTTCTTCAGACTGTCCTACTGAAATAATTTCCACGTGCCTCGACTCCATCCTATCTCCCCTGGTCCAATCTCTCCCGACCCATGTCCAAGATACCTCACATGCCCTTCGTCTCTTTAATGACTTCCGCTTTACGAGCTCCCACTCCCTCATCCTTACTGCAGTCTGTAAGAAGGGTCTCGACCCGAAACGCCATCCATTCCTTCTCTCTAGAGATGCTGCCTGTTGCTCCAGCTTTTTGTGCCCATCTTCGGTTTAAACCAGCATCTGCAGTTCCTTCCTGCACATTAACTAAATGCAAAGATTCTTTCTCTCACAGCTGATGCCATTCATTCTGGGTTGTGGGAGCCGAGGTGGAGATAGATATTATGTGTGAACGGCCAGAGATTTATTCTCCGTCTCAAAGGGACCCTTTCAATTTGCTTAGTTGGTTAATCATTTTCAATTACTTGTTTAATGTATGTGGATCTCTGTGGCTCGAGATGTGTGCAACTGCAGATAGTTGTCAAGGACTTGGGCCAAGTTAACGCCATTGTCATGAATGCTCAGTTCAAAATGTATGTTTGCACAATTCCATGATCTATCAGTTTGGTGGTACTATTCATTATAAACTTCAGCCTTTTCATCAGCAGCTGGCTTTGGTTTGATAGATTAATTTGCTTGCGTTATAAGTACGGTACGTAATGTGTGAAGGATGCATGAGGCAAATGTACCCATTATAAATTGAAAGCCTTATCCATTTCATTTATTGCCTGTAAATGTCACATCACAGCTTTTAGATGCGTGCGTATTATCTGATTAATTTAGCAGACTGCAAGAAATATCCTGGCATCACACAATAGAACACACTCATACCGCAATGACTGACCTTTCACAAACTGTGCCTGCATTTAATCAGAAACTGCATCCTTACTCACGTTTCCTATGGTGTCTAACCAGGATGATAAACAGCACTGGGTAAATGCTCAGCAATCTTCTGACCAAAAGGGCTTCTGAGTCCAGTCACTTGAAAGTCTATTAAAGCAAATGCCGTTAATTTTGTAAAGCTAATTATTCATCGCCACTGGCAGGAGGTTAAAGTTTTGCCGTTCATTATTTCAAAGGGCTTTGACTTAATCAAGAAAAAATATGTAATTACAGTAATAGTACAGCAAGTGTAATGTTGCTGCAGTTAAAAGCACAAATTGATGACCTTCTCTTGGCATTTTTTTGGCCCACTAATGATATTTATTACATACATTCCTTTGTCCACCGCGACATTTATTGAATTACTCCATCACAATATGGTCTGACATATTAATAGGTGAGCACATCTGGATGTTTGTCAGACACAAAACACCTCCCAGTGCATTGCTGCAAGGATTTCTCTGGTCATTACCAACTCCTTCCACTTTCAATTGCTCCACGATAACCCTTCCCCCATCAGGTGGTCAGATGTGGGGATGTTTACCATAGAGTCAGACAGTGTGGATACAGGCCCTTCGGCCCAATTTGCCCACACCGACCAACATTTCCCATCTACACTAGTACTACCTGCCTGCGTTTGGCCTATATATCCCTCTAACCCTGTCCTACCTATGAACCTGTCTAATTGTTTCTTAAATGTTGCAATAGTCCTCAACAACCTCCTCCAGCAGCTTATTTCAGACACCTTTGTGTGAACCCCTCTGATTCCTATTAAATCTTATCCTCGTCACCGTAAACCTATGTCCTCTGGTTCTCGATTCCTCTGCTCTGGGCAAGAGACTCTGTGCATCTACCCGATCTATTCCTCTCATGACTTTATACGCCTCTTTAAGATCACCACTTACCCGTGGTATTTTATTTGAGTTAGCCAGACTGAAGTTTGTGGCCATAAAACACTGATAATATTCATAATGAGCTGATTAATTGAGAAATAACACGTTTCTTATGTTGCAAGGTATTGACCGAGTCTAAGGTACACAAAAATGCTGGAGAAACTCAGCGGGTGCAGCAGCATCTATGGAGCGAAGGAAATAGGTAACGTTTCGGGCCGAAACCCTTCTTCAGACCGAGTCTAAGTGTGTAATTAATTCCCTTGACAAAAATGGCTTTACATATTATCAAACTCTCCAATAACATCCTGGGATTCATCACCGACCAAGAAGTACGTTTACAAGAAGTAAATTCATGTAAGCACCATAATCACACTGTGATGAGGGCAGCACAGTGGCACAGCGTTAGATCCACTGCCTTACAGCGCTAGAGACCCGGGTTAGATCCTGACTACGGGTGCTTGTCTGTACGGAGTTCGTACGTTTTCCCCGTGACTTGCCTGGGATTTCCCCGAGATCTTCAGTTTCCTCCCACACTCCAAACACGTACAGGTTTATAGGTTAATTGGCTGGGTATAAATGTAAATTATCCCCAGTGTGTGTAGGA
This sequence comes from Malacoraja senta, assembly GCA_038087875.1. NCBI lineage: Eukaryota > Metazoa > Chordata > Chondrichthyes > Rajiformes > Rajidae > Malacoraja > Malacoraja senta. Next base: position 5,279,569 of record CM075979.1, read on the forward strand.
TAGTGCTAATGTGCGGGGATCGCTGGTTGGTGCGGACTCAGTGGGCTGAAGAGCCTGTTTGAGTGCTGTATTTCTAAACAACTAAAAAGGTTGAAGGCTGAAGATTCCACTGGGTGAGTGACTTGCCCATCTACATTCTACGACCTTTAAAATAGATTATTCTGATACATATTTCTGTCACATGTTCACGTTGACAAAGCTAACTTTTGTGACCAAAGTTACAGATAGAGGAACGTCCAAGGATATCATTTATCAAATGCTATCCGGAAATTCAACAACAGTCTCTCATAAAACTATTAGCTAAATATGAAGTTCATGGATTTAAAGGCAAACTATTGACTAAATTAGGATAATGACAAATCAACAGCAGAAACCAAATCATCACCAGACCCTTGAAAGCCTCATTGGAAGCACAGCAAAGATTCACCATAATCATAGCTGGACTTTAGGGGTTAAATTATTGGGTAAGTTTATACAAATTATGATTGTTTTCTTGAAATGTAAAAAATTGGGGATAGATATAAAGTTTTAAAGATATTAAATAGAAAAAGCCCAGAAAGAGAAAAACTCAATTGCATGGGAGATCTGGGAATAAGGAGCCATCTAAAAATCAGAGCCAGACTTTCAGAAATGGTTAGGGAGCATATTTTCCTGCCAAATTTTCACAAATCTTGTGCATAGAAGTGTGGAACTAATTTCCACAAAAGGCAATGTGAACCTGGGTCAACTGTTCCATGGACAATATTAAGGGATATTGTGGTAAAAGTGAATATTTGGATTTGGGTCACAGATTAACTGGATACAATTGAAAGATGGAACATATCCAAAGGGATAAGTGGCTTCTGATCCTAATTTCCTACTGATATGTAAAATGCGCAGATCATTTTAAAATATGTTTTCTTCTAAATTCAGACATGTGCACAAGAAGGCATTAATTAGAATTAGAGGGGGATAGAAAAATAGGTGCAGGATTAGACCATTCGGCCCTTCGAGCCATTGCTGATCATCTAAAATCAGTACCCCGTTCCTGCTTTTCCCCATATCCCCGATTCCTTTACCCCTAAGAGCTAAATACAGCATGGAAACAGACCCATCAGCCTGGAATCCTTGCTGACAACAACTACCCATTTACTCATATTTTACATCAATCTTGTTTCTATTCTCCCCATATGTTGATCAACTTTCCCCAGATTCTACCACTCATCTAAATACCCAGAGGGGCATACACAGTGACCAATTAACCCACATCTTTGGGATGAGGGAGGAAAAACCCAGCCCCCAAAGAACACCTCCAGTTTCAGGAAGAATATGCAAGCTCCACACAGATAACACCAGAAGGCAGAATTGAACCTGGGTCTACCATCTGAGCCTACTGTGCTGCCTCAAGTTTCCCTAGTTCAACAATTAAATGATGTGGAAGTTATAAAAATCACATTTTATACTGATAAGTACTGTCTGCGCCCACTTTGACAGAACAAGCTCAGTGGTAAGCTGCCGATAAAGATGCTTACCACTGCATAACTAACCGTTTATGTTACAAATGCCAACACATTTTCAGATGGGCTAGTTTGCTAGGGTTGTCAGCATTTTTGTATTACCCGTGGATGCTTCTAAAAATCAAAGATTCATCTGTCAGAAATAGACAGTTAATGTTTCAGGTGAATGACTTTCTCATATTGGGACACGAGTCTGAAATGTTCACTCCCCTCTCTCTTCTCAAATTCTGACGTGGAGAACTGGGCTTTATTTCAGATCTCCAGCATCTGCTGTACTTTAATATTAAAGTACTTGCTGCAATGATCAAAACCAAGCATGGATAAAGACAAAGTGACATTAAAAGAAATATTAATTTTTACCTCCAACATTTGTCATGATATAAAGTTCATCATCAAGGACCCACACCACACTGGCCACACTCCCATTTTACTCCTGCCATCGGGAAGGTGGTATAGGAGTCTGAAAACTGTGACCTCCAGGTTCAAAAACAGCTTCTTCCCAACAACCATCAAGCTCTTGAACAGTACAAACACTAACCTACAAACTATGAACTGTCTTGGGTGTATACTGAGGACTTAAGGCTTTTTTGTGCTAATCATGTTTTTTTTTTTTAATTTATTGAACTTTTTTTTAAATATGATGTTATCCACAAGATTGATCTCAGGAATGAGTAGGTGAACCTATGATGAGCGTTTGTCGACAATGGGCCTGTACTCGCTGGAGTTTAGAAGAAGAATGGGGGTCCTCATTGAAACATACAGAATAGTGAAAGGCTTGGTTAGAGTGGATGTGGAGAGGATGTTTCCACTAGTGGGAGAGTCTAGGACTAGAGGTCATAGCCTCAGAATTAAAGGACGTTCTTTTATTAAGGAGACGAGGAGAAATGTATTTAGTCAGAGGGTGGTGTATATGTGGAATTATTTGCCACAGGCTGTGGAGGCCAAGTCAGTGGATATTTTTAAGGCAGAGATAGATATATTCTTGATTAGTACAGGAATCAGATGTTATGGGGAGAAGGCAGGAGACTGGGGTTAGGAGGGAGAGATAGATCAGCCTTGATTGAATGGCCTAATTCTATTCGTATCACTTATGACATTATGATCTATGAGTACTTTGTTTACAGATCTGTTAAGCTGCTGCAAGTAATAATTCGTTTTCAGTACATGTGACAATTAAACACTCTTGACTCAGCTCTTGAACATTGACAAAACAGACTGAGCGTTGGTGCAATTGGAGACAAGAGGGTATATTCAAGTTCAGGCGTGTCCATACCCGAGAACACAAATCATACATGAAAGTTTATCTTTGAAATTAACGGTCATTTTATCCTCAACAAGAAATGGTAATTGTAAAAATATCTCATTAAAAAGTGTACAATTTTATACATTTTAAAGTATCAATTTGATTTTAATCTTATTCACAAATATATGACTTACATTTCACCCCTGACATTGATACTCTTTGACAAGTACCCCATTACTTAGTGAAGCCGATCATGTCTCAAAACATTTAAAACAAAGCCACAATTTAAGTTATTGAAATCACATATCACCTGAGATGTACATGAATTATACAACTGATAGGAAACGTTTGCCCGTTCTTATCTTCCATCGCAAGCAAGAAATCTATACATACGAGTCATTACAAATTTCCCCCCAGACGCTTATCATACAAACTGAAACTGAGTTGTTCTTGGCTGCTCAAGGCTCATGGTGTAAAGCTGACTCCAGTCAACTTTGCTTGGTTTAAACAGACCAAAACAGCGGCACTGGAAGAAGTCCACTAGATTCTGGAAACAGCCATGACTGTAATTAATGAATAACAATTTAATTTTAATCACAAACCATGATATGATTAGAAGCATAATGCATCCTCTTTATATTCCACTTGCAACCTCGCTCTACTGGGGCGCGACTGAATGTATCAGGAATCTAACCTCACACAAAATAATTAGACGTTTCATTGAGTCTAGCCCTCACCTGTAATATAACATAGGAACAACTGCATCGAGACAGCAGGAATGAAACCCACACCCATCCCTTGGACCAGACATTATATTATTGGTGGCCTGGTGCCCAATGACCACGCTTTACAGTGGAAGGCAGTGCCCCAACAATCTCAACCCTAGTTTCACTTTGGTGAATATCTTGGTCCTCCCCCTGAAGATCAAGGCAATCACTGAACTGAAACTAGTTAACAATTCTAAAATCTGTGACATGTGAGACTAACGCTAAACTATTTAATATATTAATCTTCTGTTGCACTAATCACAAGTATTGAACGGGATTAATTGAATGATTAGAGATACAGCGTGGAAACACCGAGTCCACGCCGGCCAGCGATCCACGTACACTAACGCTACCCTGCACACACGAGGGTCAATTTACCAATGCCAATTAACCTACAAACCTGTACGATTTTGGAGTGTGGGAGGAAACAGGAGCACCCGGAGAAAACCCACACAAGTCATGGGTAAAACGTACAAACTCCATACAGACAGCATCTGTAGTCAGAATCTAACCCAGGTCTCTGGTGCTGTAAGGGAGCACCTCTACTGCCGCCACAGTGCGGCCCCCCCATGTCCAAATTTACCTTTTAGTTATTCTGTATCCCTATCAGTGTACACTGTGCTGGACTGATAGCCACAGCATTACCACCCTTAGCATTAGGTAATACTCTGGAACAGCTGTGTCTCTTATTTTGATGGCGGTTGGACATATGCTTCAAATTATAAAAGTTGCTGGCATGAGAAAAAAATGATGGATTACTATGTGCACAACTCCTGGGATTGTGTCACTTGGGCAATTTCTGAAGATTTTATGGCAGCTCTATCAATTTTCCAAGGCCGATATTGAGACATGTAAACATTTTGTCGGCCTTCAAATGGCTAGGAAGCAAATTGGAGGACGTTGAGGTGGTATAAGGAACACATCAACTTGACTCTGTTGGCCATTTTTTTTGTTTAATCGTAAGCCATTAAACCTCCGTTCCAGGATTTATATAAATACCCAAGGTTGATACATTGGTATGTGGAATCTGGTTCATGGAATATGTAATTAAGAAAAAAAATATTCTCTAGATGGGAGGATAAACACAAAAAATCTAAAGGCTGAATTTGATATATCCTATAACATTAAGATAAAAGAAAAGGAATTCTGCATTTGTCATTTTTGGAATGCTTTAATTAATCTGATAAAGTGCTTATATATATATATGTAATATCTGTTTTTAGTTTACAAAAACCTTGAGCAAAACAGTAACCACAAAACTTCCTAATTAGATAGGAGATACAAGAGACTGCAGAAGCTGGAATCTGTAGCGAAAAGAAAATGAACAGCGGGAGGAACTCAGCTGCACAGGCAGCTTCTGTGGAGGGAAATGGATAAGTGTCATTCTGGGTTGGGAGCCTTCATCTACAATGAAAGAGTAAAGGGAAGTATCTAGCAAGCAATCAGTGGATACAGGTGAGAAGTGAATTAATTGGCAGATATCAATAGTTGGAGAGAGAAGGAGAGATAGCAACAGTCTAGGAGATGAGTGCTGTAACAATCTACAATCACTCATCCTTATTCAATTCCGCTCTTCACCTTCCTTTAGTGTAAGATTACACAATCAGCAACATTTTTGCTCTTCACTTATAACCCTACAGAAACTGTGGCTAACTCCACTCTTCCTTCTCCCATCTGATTTATCAGCCAATCAACTCTTCCTCATCTGTATCCACCCATCGCATGTTTGTTCATGTTCCCCCCCCCCCCCCCCCCCATCCCCTTTATACTAGTTACTTCCCTTCCATTCTTTCAGATGAACTGAAATGTGTCCATTTCACTCCACTGCGTGACCTGCTGACTTCCTCCACTGCTCTCTGTTTTCTCTTTATCTCCCTGACGGGAGTAAAGGATACCTTAATGTGCCCCTGAGGTTACAGTCCTGTGGCATTGCAGTAGAATTGGGTGAAATTGATTTACCATAAATATTATTCTTTTGACAACCGCGAAATACTTACTTGAATGGATTTTGCCGAAGTCCAAGACGTCCAGAATGTGCATGTTTCATCAGACTGCGCCGTTCGTTTGTTGTTAGACCCAAGTACAAAATCTAGATGGGAAAAAAAAATTAAGCTGTCTGGCTATTTTTTAAATTTGAACCATAATTTTTAAAAACACATGAAATAAAAATGATGATTAAATTGTTTCGATAAGTAACTGTAATGTCTAGTTTGCGATTCAGCATTTGATGTTACCCCCTGTACTCTTAACACAGTAAACTTGATCTTAATTCTACAACTTTAGCAGTCTTGCCAAACAAAGAACAGGCACACTCATACATACATTGCCAGCAGTCAGCAGAGCCAGATCAAGAGAATTGTCAGGATTGAGCAGGCTTGGCAGAATCCTGTAATCCCGAGCACTTAAACCATTCAAAGCACAGACTTAACCCAAAATGTTCATGACAGAAGACATTTTTTCACAGGCTGCTTCATTGAGTTGGTGCACATTAACTGTGTAAACATTACAAGCTGCACAAAAAATAAATACACAGCAAATATGTAATTGATAAACAATATTCTCTGAGAGAGAGTATTTTAAAGAGAAAACAAAGTTCTGCTTTTTCCAAAGGCTGATCCAGCTAAGACTTGTTCAACGATGTAAATAGCGGAGTCAGGGGATATGGGGAGAAGGCAGGAACGGGGTACTGATTGGGGATGATCAGCTATGATCACATTGAATGGCGGTGCTGGCTCGAAGGGCCAAATGGCCTACTCCTGCACCTATTGTCTATTGTAATGCACAAGTAGTCTTCCAATCGCCGTTTTTGGGATGCCGTTTAGCAGGAACCAGAGGATAACTTCTCACATAATTGCAGTAGAATGGTTTTAAAGAAAACCATAGTCTACAAAGAACAGATTACTTCCATAAATATATAACACGTGCATTACTGCACGCCAGAATTCTCAGGTGATCATTTATGGCAAGGGGGATGGTCGTGCACAACGTTCCCCATCTTCCTCAGGTCTACCGGACATGGCCTGCAGCGGCACAAAGTGGTAGAGCAGCAGCAGAAGACACTAACAACTTTGCTTGGCCAGGCCAACCCTGCAACATCGCCAGGACAACGGGCCTTTACGACCATCTTAAGAACCCTATATTTATAACAACTTGGACTTGAATCATGAAATATTATGGCCACTTTTGTATGCTGTCTCAATGTACTATATTACTATCAACTTGTGCTCAACTAAGATTGTGCTTATGTAGAGTGATACCTTCACTGAACTGTAAGCAAAAGGCATTTCACTGTCCCTCATTGCATGTGACCGCTGCACCATTGCATTTGCCCCCTTCCCTCCGCCCCACCGTGAAACAGGACATGTTTAGCATAGCACAAAGTTATTTCCAAGGGTCATTCAGAAGCAAGACTATTACCTGATAGAGCTGGTTTAATAACAGAAAAGTAACCCATGAGGAATGGAATATCACGAGGAGAAAAATCCAAACTATCCACGGAGAACATGAAATAATTTGGGTCAGGAGTGCCCATAATCCATCCTTCTCGTAGCTGGTTGGACAATGCGAGGACCAATCTACAAGAGTGAAAGAAAAAGATTACTTCCTAGAATGCACCGTGTCCAAAATGCTTGAATGCAATCATCCAAATGTAGTAGTTAATGGAACAGACTAATTATTGGACAGACAGTGCTACTGTAAATTATGAATTATTTATTTAAAGTTTTATTTTATTTTAATACTGACAATTAGGATCTGTGCCTATAGCTGGCTGGCTCAGGGAAACTAATGTTATTGAGGCAAATCCCACTTGCTGGAGATAGACACAAAATGCTGGAGTAGCTCAACGGCACGCGCAGCATCCTTGGAGAGAAGGAATTGGTGACATTTCGGGTCGACCCATTCCTTCTCTCCAGAGATGCTGCCTGTATCCGCTGAGTTACTCTAGCATTTTGTGTCTGTCTTCGGTGCAAACCAGCACCTGCAGTTCTTTCCGACCCACTTGCTGAAGACTCCATGGTCGTGGTCAAGATTCCAAGAATAAGGGTTTTGTCATTCAGGAAGGGGAAGAAGAAAAATGGGATGCAAATTATTGGATTTCTCCAATTATGACTATTTGCAAAGGTTTAAGAGACAGATAGATTAATGAGAACAAAATAAATAATAATAATAATAATTCATTTTATTTACTGGCGCCTTTCTAAAACCCAAGGACACCTTACAAGGCATAGAATCACAAAAATACAAAACACATAATCGGAGTAAATTAAATATAAAAACACCACAGTACACAAATCAAGGACAGAATTCAAGTACAAAAGAACAAAAAGAAAATAAGAAACACAATTTGAAAACGAAAGGATATGGATATGGATAGAACAGTAATCCAGGGTTTAAATAACCAGTCACAAACTGTTGGGGTAAATTTCGGAACCCGAGAGGATGTCGGGATACTTGACAATGTGGGCACTGCAACATGCTTACTGAACATTAATTTTGTTGGCTTAAATGTCAAGTAGAGAATGGTGCATAGCTAAGTCGTAAGGCCAGATGCTGAACGCCTGAAATAGCCAAAATATATACGGCTGAGCCACTATAAATGAAAAACATGACAAAGTTGCTAAGTCCCTCACTGGTCCCTCACCCAGATAATGTAAACCCCTGCCATTGTCTGATAATAAAATATATATATAAACCAGTTGTAAGGATCATACAGACTGTGGGATCTTGACTCTTCTCCCACAGCTCTGTTAGCAATAAAGTTGCTGCTTTTCTCCTTCTCAGGTCTCAGTGAATATTTTGACAGGGCAGGCTTGAGAAGTCATATGACCAACTCCTCCTCCTCCTGTATCTTATTCCCTCACTCAAATATTCTTTTGATCTGATCAACTCAGTAGAATTATTGTCCAAATATCCAACAGTATATTCATCAACTGATTAATAAACCCAAAGTTAAATTAAAACAGTAAATGCAATGAAATTATTCATTCATTATCGTTGAAAACATTACTGATGCAGTGGTGCTGGTTTGCAACGGGAACGGTGACGGACGCACCACATATCTCTGTCCTCCAGTTCCTGTGGACTTCTGCCGCTGGAAGTATAGGATTTTGGTGTGTGTGTGCTTTATCATCGTTCCTTACAATGCTATGTACGACTGTGATCGCAACTTCTACTGAAGTGTGGATGGCCATTGGCTCGCGAGAAGCTCATCTGCCCTTTGACAGGTCTTGTTTTTGGTCCTGCTGGGGGTCCACAGCCCCCTCCACACCTGGCAAACCAGGTGGGGGGGGAGACGGTTTAGTCGCCGACTATCCGACCATGGAGCAGGGAGCACGGGATTACATGGTACCCGTGGCGAGGGGGGGGAAACTCCCCCCGACCTGACCTGAATAAAATAAATAATTCTAATAGATATGCACCCTAACTTCTCTACCAATATTTCTTCATGACACAGGAGGTAACCATTTGCCTCATTGAGTTATACTAGTTCTCAGAGCACACCCATCAGTTCCATACACCCACTTTACCTCCCATTTCCTTTCACATGCCAATCAATTCCCTTTGATTCTCCTGTTACTCCCTCATACCAGATGCAATGTACAAGAGCTAATTAACTTAGATTAAAAATAAAAATCACTTTCAAGAAAGAGAAGTACTAATTACAAATATATTTAAAGAAAGATTAAAAGGTCCCCCTCCAATGCTATGAACCTTTCTATTCATGCCCTGAGGAACATGCATAAGGACCATCATCAATTTTGTACACGGAACAAACCAGTCGAGGACACGGGAAGTGTGTTCTTCTTGAGCTAAATCAAACACATTAGAATATGTGTAGGAAGGAACTGCATATGCTGGTTTAAACCGAAGATAAACACAAAGAGTTGGAGTAACTCAGCGAGGCAGGCAGCATCTATGGAGAGAAGGAATGGGTGACGCTTTGGGTCGGGACCCCTCTTCAGACCCCCTTCTGTGTCTACATTAGAGTGAGTATTTGTTTGTCATCTAAGCGTGACAATGCTGATATTAGTCATATGGTCCTTTTTGGTAATTTGATAAGAAAATGAATCTTGCACAAATGATGTCATTAAGATTTTTGCCTTTAATGAAAGACAACAGGCACATCAACATGCAAGAAAATAGAATTCAATTATATTTTAATATTACAATCTTGCTTTTTGAAAGGCAATGAATAGGACTGCGGAAGAATGTCACTTACACACAAATGTTCCATAGCTCATCCAGAGAACGAATGTGAACAGGAAAAACAGGAAGCTAACAAAATATCGCTGATTCCAAGCACCTGTTTTGTTAAAGTAAAAACATTCTGTGACAAACGAATTGTAACATTTTGATGTTATCTAAGTGCTATGATACTATCTAAATGGCGTCAAGTTGGGAAAAGGGGAAGCACAACGGGATTTGGGGGGTCCTTGTACATTAGTTTATGAAAGTAAGCATGCAGGTACAGCAGGCAGTGAAGAAAGCGAATGGCATGTTGGCCTTTATAACAAGAGGAATCGAATATAGGAGCAAAGAGGTCCTTCTGCAGTTGTACAGAGCCCTAGTGAGACCACAACTGGAGTATTGTATGCAGTTTTGGTCCCCTAATTTGAGGAAGGACATTCTTGCTATTGAGGGAGTGCAGCGTAGGTTTACAAGGTTAATTCCCGGGATGGCGGGACTGTCATATGCTGAGAGAATGGAGCAGCTGGGCTTGTACACTCTGAAGTTTAGAAGGATGAGAGGGGATCTCATTGAAACATATAAGATTGTTAAGGGCTTGGACACGCTAGAGGCAGGAAACATGTTCCTGATGTTGGGGGAGTCCAGAACCAGGGGCCACAGTTTAAGAATAAGGAGTAAGCCATTTAGAACGGAGACGAGGAAACACTTTTTCTCACAGAGAGTGGTGAGTCTGTGTAATTCTCTGCCTCAGAGTGCGGTGGAGTCAGGTCCTCTGGATGCTTTCAAGAGAGAGCTAGATAGGGCTCTTAAAAATAGCAGTCAGGGGATATGGGGAGAAGGCAGGAACGGGGTACTGATTGGGGATGATCAGCCATGATCACATTGAATCGAAGGGCTCGAAGGGCCAAATGGCCTACACCTGCACCTAACTAACTCAGTTTTCGAAAACAAAATATTTCAAAAAAAAAGCATTTGGATCCAACCCAAAGAACTGGACAACCCAACATTGTATTTCGGTGATAATGAAAACTTGCTATATCTTGGAAGATGAATAAGCAGATGGAGTACTACTTCATTAGAGCACAACTAAAAGGCCCCTGGACTATAAATAGTGAAAAACACACAAGGTGGTTGCAATAAAATGGTAACAGAAATTAGAATAGATATACAAATCAAAAAATATATATACACTCTCATTCCTCTGAGATTAGAATTATATTAAATTTAAAATATCGTAATCAACGGGGCTGCATCTGCAAATCTTTGTCAAGTTTTGTAGCAAATGACAAGGGAAAGCTGGTTAGAGTGGGTTTGCATTTTGATTTGGGCTGATGAAAGTAGTTTCACCGGTGCTGCACAGATTCAGCGTTGTGACTACTCAAACCTCCCAAATGATGATTATGAAAGAAAGGCCAAGAGAGGAGAGGAGAGAGATTTACTATCGTGGGTCCAGAAACAGAACAATTAAATTCTTACTTGCAGCAGCAACACAACAGGTTTGTAAACACATTGGCAAGACATTCGTGTGAAGAGACAAAAATTAGACTAGGCTTGAGAAACAAACTGACACTGGATGTCGCATAAACCATACTACAAGAAACTCGAGTGCTTTGGTTCCTTAAATAATAGGATTTTCGTCTGCATTCTAACTTAGAAATAACTTGCTCACTGCACATTCTTGATATATCCAAGCACAACTGGATTTTAAAGAATAACTATAATTTAGCAATTTATTAAGTGCAATGAAAAGCAAACAATGCAGATGGTTTGGAGATTAACGTAAAAGGGCATTGGCTACCATTATGCAATCCCCATACAGAAGTGACAAGATCGGCTAGAAAACCATAATTGAGCTGACCTAACCTTAACCATGACACTACAGTTCAAACAAGACCGGTTCCTGGAAGCATCCACCTTGTAACTCAGGGGTAACGACCAGTGTAGTTTGATTTATTTAGTCATTCCCTGATAACGAAAATTGCAGCATCTCACTGGTTTCTACTTGAAGGCCAACGGGACATTTTTAGCTTAAATTATTTCCGCAACTATCGTTCAGAAGTCCAAGAGCTTGCGGATGATAGTCACTGAGAATGCCTTGTAACAAAAGATGACTCACCAATACAGCTTGCAATCCAAACACAATGATGATCATACTTGGCCACACAGCAGTCGCAAATGGGACAGTGCTTAGATCGGAGAGGTTTCCGGACCTGAAAATATTTTAAAGCAAACATTTATTTTTGCAAAAATTATGTACAACAGGCATCATAAAGGGAAATAGAAGGATCACAGTTGAAAATTATTACAATCACTAATATGGTTTTGTTGAGCAGTGGTTTTGTTGAGCAGTGGTATTTTGAGGATAATTACTGCAAAAAGCTAGTAGCACCACATGTGGTTAGGGGTTGAGTCAAATCATATTTGAAAACTCTAAGTCTTGTTCCCACAAATGCACTTGCTGATGACCATCCGATGAATCTATTTGAAGAGACACACTGGCAGAAGTTCTTTTAGGAAGAAAAATTGCTCTTCCTCTTTGATTACTGACTTAATAACGAGTTGTAACTAATTCTGAAGTTTAAACAGGCAAATATTCCATTTTTCTTTTGAGATCAACAGATGTTTGCATATTAAAAGAATCAAGGGATAAGGTTTAGCACAGGAAAGTGACAAAGTGATAAGAGAGCAGTTATGCCGAAGGCTGATTGGCAACTCCTGCATGTAGTGAAGCTTTCTATAGCAGCTGTGTGGTTATGTAACACAGAAACTAGTTGTAATAAATTAGTCATTCATTGTTTATGGTTTTGCATTTTATATTGAAAGAGACATTTGACACTATCATTTAATTCCCACTAATAAATCTGACAGTTTATAGTTACAGGATCCAACAGCTTACTCTTCCATTTTCTGAAGATGAGGAAAATACAAGAGCTTAGTCTTTTTCTGCGTTTCCCTGTTATGATCAATCTAATAAACTGAGCCAACACTACCATAATAGATAAAATGTATAAGAAAGAACTACAGATGCTGGTTTAAATCAAAGGTAGACACAAAGTGCTGGAGTAACTCAGCGGGTGAGGCGGCAACTCTGGAGGAAAGGAATGGGCGACATTTCGGGTTGGGACCCTTCTTCAGACTGAAGGGTCTCGACCCGAAACGTCTGAAGAAGGGTCTCGACCCGAAACGTCGCCCATTCCTTTACTCCAGAAATGCTGCCTCACCCGCTGAGTTACTCCAGCACTTTGTGACTACCATAATAGATATTGTGTAAACTAATTAACAGTTCAATCTATTGCATGCAAGTGTATTTGTACATGAGTTAGTATTTGTACGATCCTAGAACTAACAAAGTGAGGTCAAACAAATAATTTTTAAATGTCATGTTGCTCTAAGATTAAATAAATGGTATGTAGCCAAGGTGCTACTACACAAAGAAAAACAAGGGAGGGGTACTAAGTGCATGAATGAACATCCTTCACACTGGATTAGGTGAAGGAAGGGAAAGTTTGAATGAAATACAAATCTTGAGAGATAAGCTAGAGGGGAGGAAAGGCAATTCAACTGCAAAATAATTGTTGCATAAAGTAGAAATTGCCAATATTTAACTTAAAGAGAGTTTTGAAAAAACATTTGCCTCCATAATAATTGTACTTTTGGATACAAATATAAAATTGCCAATAATTTTGGCAAATTAATTCTGTTGAAGAACCGTTTGTCAGTCAACTGTTTAACAATGACACTTACAAGACACAAAGTGCAGAAAATTCTTGGGTCGAGGCAATCTGCTTCTGCAAGTGCGACAACAGTCTGGAAAATAAATTAGGAGCATAAATGTAATCAACATTCTAAAACAGATTTCAAACATAACTGTTATAGAATATACATTGCCTACAAGTTATTTTATCTTGTATTAGTTTATTTGGCATTGAATAAAAATGTAGAAATATATACTTTCAGGCTGAACGATAAAGGAAAACAGGTTAGCCCCTTTCACATCCGTTTCGGAGGTCAGATATCCTTAAGTACTTTCTGAATTCTCAGTGTTGAAAATGCTATTATCAATTTGCACATAACAAGGTGCCAGAGAAAAACATGCTAATGATTGGATGGTCTGAATTGATGATGTATTTGCCGCATCAAAAGTCTTTGCAGAAAATAAAATCTCAAGGTGGTAACAAATTGGATAGAAGATTGGATGGCCAAAAGGCAAAATAATAGGCACACATGGGTCGTTTATGTGTACACCAAAATGTAATGACTGGTTTGCCTTGTAGGGTCAACTTTAAATAAACTAGCTGAATGCTTTGAACAAAGGTGCAAAAGACATGGATGCTAAATTTACCGATGACATGAAAAATTGTCATCTCATTACAGGAAGGATGTCGAGGCTTTGGAGAGGATGCTCAAGAGGTTTATCAGGATGATGCTTGGATCAGGTAGTATTAGCTACAAGAGGTTGGACAAACTTGAGTTGTTTTCTCAGGAAATCCAGAGGTTGTGGGGAGACCTGATAGAAGTATTTTAAATGTTGAAGCATAAAGAGAGTAGGCAGTCAGAATCATCTTCACAGGCTGGAAATGTCAAAGACTGGATGGCATAAGAGGGAAAGATAGATCAGCCATGATTGAATGGTGGAGTGGACTCGGGCTGAATGGCCTAATTCTGCTTCTATGACATGAACTTACGAGTCAACATTTAAAAATATGGGCTCACACATTTAAGATTGTGATGAGGCAAAACTTTCTCTGCAGTTTGTCAGTCTTGGAAATGCTTCCTCAAAGGGCGGTAAAAGGAGTGTTTATATTTTTTAACATTAAGTAAATGTAGTCTTGCAAACCAGGAAGAAGAGATGCTGCAGTGGATGTGAATACAGAGTTGAGGTTTCAAACAGCTATAATCTTATTGAATAGGGGAGCAGATTCCAAGTGACTGATTTGTCAACACCTGCTCCTAATTTGAATGTTCATATATTCAGTTAAAAGATAAATACTGGGCAGGTGACGTGGCATAATTCACCTATTTTTCCTTGAAATAACAGCATTGCACCTTGTACATCCAACTAAGTAAACAAACGGCTCTCAGATCAACATCTCGTCCAAATTAATGCACATCTGACCATGTAGCATTTCAACCATACTGCACTGAGATGTTGGTGATCAAGACTTGAAACCACAACTTCCTGATTCATACAAGAATGCCACTCAATGAAGCAGCCAATACTGAAAGTAGAACTTACTCCAACAGTGTAGCTTAAGTCATTAGATTTTTGTTGCATCAATTTGATGTAACACAAATTTGAAGTCATTGGATTGTTGTGGCATCAATTTCATCTGTGGCAAAGACATAGGTACCAAATCTCTCTGGTCTATTTTCATTTCAATTTACTGTCCGTAAAGTAGTCTTAGATACGATAGGAAAGGTCTTTTCTCCCTCTGCTACTTTGGCAGTCCCGTTATTTTAAAGACAAATTACGCATTAAACCAGCAGTCATAATCTTTATATTTTAATGTTAAAAGTCACATTCAATTTTATTTTTACTTCTTTGACTAAGGTAAAGAGATAAAAAGCAAATGCAAGTTACAAAGAGAATGGAATGAAAAAAATCAGGGCACAATCAAAAGAAAGTGAGCTCTCTTATTGCTAACATCTTTTCAGAAAAGTAAATTCTCATGTATGATTACCTTTTTCTTCTCTTCCTCCGAAGCCTTTATATATCCTGGGCCTACGGACCAGGATTTATAGAAGTAATAGACACAACCTGTTATGCTGATAGCAAATGGAATCTGAAACTCTGAATAAGGCAAATGTAAGCTTGGTTAAGGAATTTTCAGTAGGTAATATATTCTAATATGCAATAATTAGAAAACAAATATTTAAAAGCCATCAAGGATTTGCCCACAAATTTTAAAATTGATAAAGGACATTTAAATCATACACATAGGAAAAGCCAATCATCACTCACTACAACATACAGACGTATCAGACAAAACAAACAGCAAATCTATAATCAATACATTAAAAATCAAACAAAGTGATATATTATTCACAGAAACATGATTGAGAAAACTATTGAAAATGAAATAATTTTAGAATAACAGTTTAAATTTAGTTTAAATGCAGTTCAGTACCAAATCTATGATAGCATTATAAACAATGATTTTTTTTTCAATGCAAACCAAACATTTAGAGCCAGTGACCACAGATATCAGAGTTACCACACAGACATCAGCACGTGCACAATTCAAACCAGGGTTGGACTGAGTCTTCCAATTAACAACTGGTAGTTTATTTTATTTATTATTGTCATGTGTATCGAGGTACAATGAAAAGCTTTTTTGTTGCATGCTATACAGTCATCGAAAATATTACACATAGTTACAAGCAAGCCGTCCAGTGTATTCTACCTAGCAATAGCAGATCATAGAATCACTGCAACACAGGATGCCACACAACCCTTTGAGTTTATGCTGGGTGGCACATGGTGAGCCAGTGATCAATTCCAATTAACTGGTGAATACAATCCAATATTTTGTTTGACTGCAGTCTAGTTAAATGAATACTGTTACTGGTCAAGCAAAACATGAGGTCTAGTTATGGGAAGAACTAAGTAAATTGAAGTCATTTGTAAAAGCGGTTCTTGCAGAAATGATACTTCTCTTGCAAGGATAAAATATATATTAATACTTAAATTACTTCTGTTCTTGCATAAGGGACACATAATTAAAATATCTAAAATACCGCAAAAGTTTTGCTAAATAATAGGATAAATATAGAGAGCTTCAACAAATTCTTCCTCAAAGTGTGTCCTTGGCTAGGATCTGAATTAGGAGCTGAAGTTGGCCACTCAGCCCCTTATGCCTGTTCCAATGATATTCCTAATCTATTCTTTAATTTACTGGACGAGCGTTTTGACTGCAGAGCAGCATATATTGCCCACTCCCAAATGCCCTCCGTCATGTGTTGTTGAAATGGTGTTTTCTTAAATCGCTCCCAGTGTAGAGAATTCTCAAAACTGTGCAAAGACATTATCCAAAAGTACTGAAAGGAGGCAGACACTCTCCTACAGCTTAAAGGAATAGACAGTTCAGACCATTCCCTTGCATCTGAGATAGGATACGTGTAGAGGGATACGAGTCATACGCAGGCAGGTGGGACTAGTGTAGATGGGGCAGGTTGGTCAATGTGGGCAAGTTGGGCTGAAGGGCCTGTTTCTACACTGTGTGACTATGACTATTTCTGGCAGCTGGGCCTGAGATGCATTTACTGACAGTTTGGAGCAGTGTCTCAGACCAAGGCATTGGAGACTCCAAAAACAGAGTAAAGCTGTTCAATTCTGTGATTAAATAACATCCGCAGCAGAACTCTGATCAGACCGTGGATCCGCAGGGACACAATGCATTACACATCTAGGCATGGACACACTTTTGAATATAATATAGCAGTTGACTGAAATTAGTTTCAATCTGAGGTCACTCTTTTCACACCTGGATTAACAACACACCTGGATTTCACACCTGGATTAACAAAACACACCTGGATTAACAAAAAGGATATCGGGCAAGAACCGTATGAACCATGTAATGATCATCCAAAAGACCGACGCTGATAAAAATGCCAATGGAATGTTGCTAAATGTCTGCACACTCACAAACCGTCTATGGAAGAAAACAAATATTAAACCATGAGTTATTGAATGTCAACTTTCTTCATCTTTTTCTGTCAGTGTTTTACTCTGCTCATGAAGGTGTCATACCCCTCCGTTGCACACACGTGCCTAATCTCAACCGTATGCTTTACTGTATCAGGTTTCTACAGCTATGCAGGATTGCTCATTCAGGGCTATGATAAGCTCAGGAAAATGCGCTTATTTTTCTTCCTAGCTTCTGCGAGTCGATTGGAAAATCTGTAGTTAACACAGATTAAGGATCAAACTTTGAATTTGTTGTTCCATGTGGTTCAGCTGAACTGCCATGTTAGCAAGGAAGCATACACACAGATTAGTATATTTTTCTGTCCTGGTCCTCCTCCTTGGCCAGAGCGAGGCCCACCGTAAATTGGAGGAGCTGCACCTCATATTTCGCTTGGGTAGTTTATACCCCAGCGGTATGAACATTGACTTCTCCAATTTCAGGTAGTCCCTGGTTTCTCCTTCTTTCCCCTCCCCTTCCCAGCTCTCCCACAGCCCACTGTCTCCGCCCTTCCTTTCTTCTTCCCGCCCCCCCCCACCCCCACATCAGTCTGAAGAAGGGTCTCGACCCAAAACGTCACCAATTTCCATTGCTCCATAGATGCTGCCTCACCCGCTGAGTTTCTCCAGCATTTTTGTCTACCACAGATTAGTATAGATAACCAATTTGAAAAGAACATTCTTTCACTAGTTTGTGCATTGCATAATTTAGCCATATTTTAAATATATCTCCTTTCAGATTAATATTGGAAAGAAACACAAGGCTACTCAGCCCTTCAACCTGCTCCACCCTTCATTAAGGTCATGGCTGATCTTCTGCCTCGGCTCAATTTTCCTGCACTATTTTGACATCCCTTGATTTTTTAAATATCAAAAAATCTAAACAACCCCAGTTTTGAATCAACTCAACAAGAGTGCTTCATCAACACTCCAGAGCAGGGAATCCGAAAGAATCATCAGTCACTCTGTAAAGGAATTTCTCCTCAATTCCATTCCAAGAAATTCATCCTTTAAATCCGAATCCTCTGTCCATGGAAATATCCTCCACCACAAAGCAATATAGCAATGAGTCTCATCTGAATCTTCTACACCAGAGGCCGAGTCTATTTTATCTCTCTTTGGCAAATCCACCAACCTTGGATATGGATAGATACTTTGAGGATCATATGATTAAGAAAATATGCTATAATCTTCATCTATATTGAACTGCTATTTGTTCCATTGTCAATAGCCATAATTGAAATAATAATTGTAAAATTCAGATGGTCTCCTGACTCTGCAATACTTGAAGAAACACTGCCCTCTCCTGGTTACACAGTGACACAGAACCGATCAGCAAAGTGTACCGAGCAAAACATATTTCAAGTCCATATTGAAGCGGGGGCGGTACAGTGGTGCAGCGGCTGCCTCAGCACCAGAGTCCTGGGTCCAATCCTGACCTGGGGTGCTGTTTGTGCGGAGTTTGCTTGTTCTCCCTGTGACCACGTGGGCTTCTTCCAGTTTCCTCCAACATCCCGAAAGGCATACAGGATGTCCATCATTACCCCTTGTGTGTAGAGAGTGGGTAAGTGGAATAACGTAGAATTAACGTGAATGAGTGACCAATGGCCAGTGTGGACTCAATGGGCCTGAAGACATGTTTCCAT
This sequence comes from Malacoraja senta, assembly GCA_038087875.1. Lineage (NCBI taxonomy): Eukaryota > Metazoa > Chordata > Chondrichthyes > Rajiformes > Rajidae > Malacoraja > Malacoraja senta. Next base: position 5,298,597 of record CM075979.1, read on the forward strand.
GCTGTACCTCTAAACTAAAACTAAAACCCATGGTTTCAATATTAACAAATTTACAATTTCATCTGGTTTTGTTGATACCTTATAGGAGTCATTGCACTTCAGAGATAACTTTCTATGATCGATCCTGATTAACATTTTACTATTTCAAGCTCCCAGTAATTTCTGGTGTCAGAATTAAGACCTGACAGCAATACACAATAACATTCTTTTCCATTTATGCAAGCAAAATTAGAAGATGCTTATCTGAAAAACTTCCATAAAAATTGACAATCAAGTTTTTTTTAAGAGCCGCTGAAAGATGAGTTTCCCCATCACAAAAATCAAGAGGCTCCCGTTTCATTTGTAAACTTAAAATACTAGCTTGATTAAAATTGTTTTGTGGAAGATTTAGTTCATTGTTTTATTCTGTACTTAATTTAGTACATTAAAATCATACTTTCAACAAGTCTTACAGATTAATTGAAGTCTACCAATTCAAGTCAATCATCAGATCATGTGATAAGGAGTAGAACTAGGCCATTTGGCCTATCAAGTCTACTCTGCCATTCAATCGTGGCTGACCTACCTCTCCCTCCAAACCCCATTCTTCTGCCTTCTCCCCATAATCTGACACCCCTACAAATCAAGAAATATAAATATTATCCACTGACTTTGCCTCCAGTCACCTGTGGCAAAGAATTCCACAATATTCTCTTCCCAGGGTGGAATGATCCCGCATATATTGAAATATCACTGCTAATTATTTGTTTTACAAGCATCACTGTATGTGTGTGTGTAGCCCAAAACTATTTCATCAAAAATATAACATTTAAATATATTTAAATTTCTTTTTTAAGCGGTTTTGTGAAGCCCATTACTTAAGAAACTGTGTCAATGTATCAAAAGAAAGCCAAGTTTAATTTTAATTTTCTTTTGGGAAATATGATCCATTGTGAAATTACTTCTGATAGTTAAGTGCACAAAAGTAATTCACCAATTATGAATCAGTAGGCAAATGCATCAATAAATGTTGGAAATTTTATCAGGGGATCCTGGATCCATCTCAGTTCATGCTTTACATAAGATTCCAAAGAAAGATCATTGATTCACAATGTTAACTGCTGTCTCATGTGCTGCAGATATTCATTATTTTACTTCATTCCAGCATCCAGCACCCAGTATTTCACATCAAAGTAGATTTCCCAGCTTCAAAATATATCAGCAATACTTTAGAAACAAATCAATATCAAAAGCTTGAAATGGGTCATAACACTCAAAACGACAACAAACAAATAATTGTTATGAATGGATATGGTTTAAGTCTTAACCTTTCGGGTATTGCTTGGTGTTTCACAGCTTTTGTCCCACTACACTACCACGAAACATAAAGTTGGGTAACCATTGTATAGTTATGGATGGGTGTATGGTAGGGAAATAAATTTAGGGCGGCACAGTGGTGCAGCGGTAGAGTTGCTGCCTTAGAGAGCCAGAGACTAGGGTTCAATCCTGACCACGAGTGCTGTCGGTCAGAGTTTGTACATTCTCCCTGGGACCGCGTGGGTTTTCCCCGGGTGCTCCAGTTACTACCCACACGCCAAAGACCTAGGTTATTTGGATTTGGTAAAGATTGTAAATTGTCCCTAATGTGTAGAATAGTGCTAGTCTACGTTGATCGCTGGGCGGCACAGACTTGGTCGGCTGAAGGGCCTGTTTCCACGCTATATCTCTAAAGTCTAAACAAGGAATGAATGCTGGAATGAATTAGCACCCACATCGTATTCCAGAAAAGAATGAATAAAAATGAAAGGACCATAAGAGAATTAAGATACATGTGCAAACACAGACACCTACCTTACTACAAGCTGTATTATAAACCAAGTGGTAACAAACAATATTCCTTTCAGAAGCCAGGAGTCAGATTCCATGTCTGCTATGTAGCCCGTCACCCATATCACTCCCACTGCCATCACAAATAACAGGAGAAGCTGCGGTTCAAAAAGACAAATCAGTCAACATTCTTCTTCTTTATATTTCGTTCTTCAGCATTCTAATGCACGACAGGCAAAGAAAGGAAGGGATTCTGATAAGGGGTCAGAGAGAACTGGTTTTATTAGTAAATGTTCCATTCAGAGGGAGGGCGTTGCATTGGATCGAATTCTGGGGAATTTGAGTAGGGCAAGTGAAACAATGCCTTTTCATTTATTTATTCACAGGGTGTGAGCATCACAGAAGGCCAACACCTCATAGTCCATCTCTAATTACCCTTCCTCTCAACATCCTACCAGATCATTTCAGTTACGAAAAATAAAAGTTAACCATGTTGCTGGTTCGAGAGTCACAAATAGGCCCTATAGGTGGTAACTACGAATCAGGCGGTGGCCATTTGGCCCATCAGGACAATGACAGCTTCTCGCAGAGCAATTTAATCAGTCCCAGTCACCCCAGTCCTTACTCAACTGCAGGCTGGCAATTTATTCCTTCGAGTGCCTGTCAGGCCTTTCTTTATTCTTTTGCAACTTATCCATATGAATGTGGAATTTACAGGAGGAAATTGGAGACCCAGCAGAAAGAGATGCAGTCGTGGGGATGAATGTGCAAACTCCACATCAAGAGCACCCAGTCAGGACTGAACATGGGGCTGTCTGGAGCAAAGTCTGTCCACTGCACTACAATATTTCTCGCATTTTTCGTCCTCACTGCATATTTCTAGCCTGCACAATATTTTAGTGTAGAAACGAACTGCAGATGTTGGTTAACACACCAAAGGACATTGCTGGAGCAATAAAACAACTTAGCACTATATAATCAAATACACTATAGAACAATGCATTCCTAGAATCAAAACCCATTCACAAGAAAATACTCTTGATTGCCTACCTTGTACTTTTCAAAATTCTTGAGAAATTTTGTCATAAAATGACTTCTACTTCTGTGCACATTTGCGTCAATCAAACAGCGGATGATCCAGGGATTTCTGTTTTGCTGGGCCAGCCCCAAAGGAGTTTCTCCCTGGAAACAATTTAGTAAATTTTAGTTTCACCAGTGAGAGGATAGGTTAGAACATTTTAAATTCTTCGTTAAAAATTATTCTTCAAAGTTCAGAAACATTAAGCTCAGAAGTATATCAACATCCAACTGCAACGATTTGAGGATAAATTTAAGGAAACTAAACTTGCAACATTAGATCTTCTTAATCAGACAGCATAAAACTACATTCATTTTTATTTTAAATTCAATGTAATTTCCTTGCTCTTTTCTTTTTACTCTGTTGGCTAAAAGGGAACATTAGGTTAGTTTCACTTCCCAGCTCGTGGCCCAGAGACCTGCTTGATCGCACCATGGCCCTGGTTCAGTAACTTGAATGCCCAGGGGGCTTCAGAAAGCAGGTAGACAACGCCCGGTCCATCAGCGGTACGGACCTCACCACCACAGGAAGGCATTGTCACAAAAAGGCAGCTAATATCAAAGACCCACACCACCATGGTAATGCTCCCATCTTGGGACTACCAGTGAAAAGGTGGTACAGGAGCCCGAGAACAATGTCCTCCAGGTTTAAAAAATAGCTTCTTCCCAGTAACCATTAGGCTTCTGAACACTGCATAACATTAAACACAATACCACCTCATCAACTCTGATCTACTTGTTTTGGCTGCACTGTGTACTTCGCTTTTACATTATTATAGTCTGGTTACATGGTATTATTAATTATTACTTTATTATATAAATGATCATTGTCTATTTATGTGTTATTAATGGCCCTGTAAAGCTGCATCGAGCAATGATTTCATTGTTCCGTTGCCAGTAGGTTTGACTCTCAGACCTGATGCAGGGCTTTGACCCAAAACGTCCATAGATGTTGCTCGACTCACTGAGTTCATCGATTATTTGTTACTTCCGAATAAAGGTTCATCTATTTAAGGTGTTGTTGAGGAAGAATTTCATGTCTCAGGATAATTAATTTTTAGAATTCTTTACTCCAGATCCACAGCCATTTAACGTATTCAATGTTAAGACAGGTAGACATTTAAACAGCAAAGGAAACCGCAGGTAATGGAAGGGAGCAGGGAAATTGTCCCCAAAACAATGATCTTATTGAAGGGTTCAGCAGACTCAAAGGATAAATTGCACTTGCTCCTCCCTCCCCCACCCCACCCCCCCCCCCCCCCGGGAGGGAATGCAGGGGTTACTAGAAATTAGAGATATCAAGCTTTTTTGTGTTGATCAGTGAAATGAGCCAAACTACTATGCACAACTGAATGTACTCATTGAATGATCTATGGATTCACATGCTGTACATTATCCACTTTCATCCATACTTGTGCTACTATTGAAGGCAATCAGGAAAGCTTAATTAAAACAAAACTCAGTTGAATGTGTGATCGACTTAAATGCATCTTGACGAATATTACACAGAAGAGCTAGGTACTCACCATTGCATTTTTAACTTCAACATTTGCACCAACAGTCAGCAGCACATTCACTGCTGCCACATTTCCCGACATTACTGCCCAGTGTAGAGGTGTGTTCTTGTGTAATTTGTCAACAGCATTTATTGAAGCATTTAATTTAATGAGAAACCTGGTAGGCTCTGGCCTGGATGAAAGAGAACATAACAACTGTAGTGCTGGTTAAATGTACCATTACACACATGCAAAGACATGCCATAAACATTCTACACTTACCCTATTATTTTGGAAGTTGCAAGCATTAACGGTGTCTGTCCGTTCACGTCAGCAGCATCCACGTCCTTAAACAACAGAAAACATCTCAAAAGTCAAGAGTGGTTTCTCGTCATATGTACCGAAAGGGAACATTGAATTTCTTACATGCAGCAACACAACAGGTTTATAAACCTAGTACTCAATAGATAATATAAACGGACAGAAAAGTTCAATTAAAAAAACAATAGTGTAAAATAAGGCCAAAGTCTCCAGTGCATTCAAGGCAATTTGTAGTTCGGAGTTTAGTTGGAGTTTGCAGCATTCAATAGCTTGATGGTTGTTGGGAATTGTCATGTCTAATTTTAAAAAACGAATGTTTGATTTTAAGGCAATCAAGAAGTAGTTATTATATGTTTATAATATATATTATAATAATGCTCTGTCCTGTAAATTTCAATGGAGTCGTGCCATGTCCTGCCCTGTCCTATAAATTTCAAATATGGGTCATCCTCCTTTACAGGAAAGAGAGGAATACCATGTTAGTCTGAACATTCCATCTAAGGTGAAATTAAATTTGACAATTAACTTCAGGACTCTTCACAAAGTAATCAATGGATGACAATCCAGTACAAAACAAAGTTCAGTCTGTGAACCTTAGCTATGTGTAGGAAGGAACTGCAGATGCTGCTTTAAATCAAAGGTAGACACAAAATGCTGGAGTAACTCAGCAGGATAGGCAGCATCTCTGGAGAGAAGGAATGAATGACGTTTCGGGTCGAGACCCTTCTTCAGACTGAGCTATGTTAGCTGTGTTATTGCAATGGAGTTCTGCAGCTTTTGAGGTTTGAGAAATTCCATCGCACAACAATACTTTCAGTCCTCATGTCTCATACTGCTATGACTGAAATAGTAGTGACTGGGTGGGAACAGACATTTCATAACTGCATATGTGCACCAAAGCACATTAACTTGAGGAAGAGCATGTAGATTAACTCAATACCTTTCCTACTGAAATAATGAAAGGCATTGATTTGAAATAAGGACAAACTGAACATACCTGACCTTTGGCTACAAGGTAAGCAATGATTGCCATTTGCTGGAATTGAACTGCAAGATGAAGACATGTGAATCCTTCCCTATCGACTAAGGAGGGGTCTGCTCCATACTTCATCAGTAGCACCATCATAGACAAGTGGCCTTGTCTGAAATAAAACAAAAGGACTTGAATATTGTTTTTAAAAATCCACTTTAACCTATTGATCTTTCAGCTGGCAAACAGTTCAGTATTTTTTGTTAACTGGAAAAAGGTTACATTTTATCTATTATAGATCCTCTGACACATCGTATGTTTTCATCATTGTGGTTTGAATATGAATGCAACTTCGAGCTACAGTTTACGTTGTAGCAGAAACCACATTTCCTTTATTAGAATATCCTGTTTGAGCTTTCACTTCTCACTCCTACCATCTCAAACTGATGCACAGTTGCACAATTTTAGATTAGATATATTTTTGTGGAAACTTAAGTCTGCTTCTTCAGTACTATAGAAACATAGAAAATAGGTACAGGAGGCCATTCGGCCCTTCGAGCCAGCACCGCCATTCATTGTGATCATGGCTGATCGTCCCCTATCAATAACCCGTGCCTGCCTTCTCCCCATATCCCTTGACTCCACTTGCCCCTAGAGCTCTATCTAACTCTCTCTTAAATCCTGAATGGGTTAGTGATGCCAAAGGAATTCATGTTTATAACATTTATTGGAGAGTACTGTTCACAGCAAAATGATGGATACATCCGTCCACTGTTCAATAAGTGAGGTTGGAAAAAAATAAAGCAAGAAATGGCTGCCCGGTGGCTTAGCGGGAGAGTTGCTGCTTACAGCACCGGAGATCCGGGTTCGATCCCAACTACGGGAGCTGTCTGTGTGAAGTGTGCACGTTCTCCCCGTGACGTTTCTCAGAGATCTTCGGTTTCCTTCCACACTCCAACGACGTAGAGGTTTGTAGGTTAATTGGCTTGGTGTAAGTGTAAATTGTCCTGCGTGTGTAGGATAGTGTTAATGTTCGGGTATCGCTGGTTGGTGCGGATTCTGTGGCGAAGGGCCCGTTTCCATGCTGTACCTCTGAACTAAACTGGAACAAAAACACTGTCATGGTACTCCAGAATCAATTCTCAGGGTTATGTGCAACCAAGACCAGAGTATAGAACACTGTACAAAACCATGAGGGGTAGATAGAGAAGGGGAATGCACACAGTACGTTTTCTGAGGTAAGATGAATGAAAACCTAGAGGGTGTTGTTTGAGGGGCAGGTATGTAAAAAGGAACCGGAGGTGCAATTTATTTCCCCTCACAGGTTGTGTGTATATGGAATGAACTGCCAGATTAAGTGGTTGAGCCGTGTGCAGCGACAACAACAACATTTAATAGACATTTGGATAGGTACATGGATAGGAAAGGTTAAGATGTCAAATGTGAGCAAATGGAACTAGTTTATTTGATCATCTTAGTTAATATGGACGAGTTGGCCCAAAAGGCATGTTTCCTGCTATATTACTTTACAACTTTGTATTTGTCATTTCGAAACAAGAAACGAAACCAACTCATTTATTTTTTGTAACACGGAAGAGATATATAAACAAACCAAGATTAAGAAGAATTTCATTAACAAGAGGAACTCAATTTCCAATTCCTATGATTACATCGCACAACACGATGTAATACAAGTACTGCTGATTAGGTTGAAACATTTTTAAATACTTGCAGTCAAACTTTAAGTAATAGTCAGCAAATTAAGATGTCTCCTGTCAAAAGATTATTATTTGCATCAGTATTCCAAATTCAGAGAATCATTGAATAGTTACAGCAGAGGCCAGTGTGCCCATCATGTTCAGACTGACTCCCCATCTCAGCCTTGCAAATTTTTCTTCACCGTTTATCTGTCCAATTCCCTCTCAACACGAACATTTATGCTCTGTGCTCAAAGTTGGAAGATAGATGAATTCTAAAATGAATTCAATCAAAATGGTGAGATAAGAGATCAGAAGGTGACAGAAATAAATCTTTCCCACGTATATTTGGTAATGACATCTACTTTACAATACATTTTTAAAGCTTACGTTCAAATATTAAATATTTCTGGAACTCTACCTGGTCGCCCAGTGAAGAGCAGTTGAATTTAAATCTCCACCAAGCTGATCCACAATTGCACCTTTCGAAATATAGTAGCTGTAGATGGAGATGGGTACATTTAGTACAATATATGAACAATGGTAAAGGGCCTGCCCCACGGGCATGCGGCAAGCGCGACCTAACCGGAAGCGGGGGCCGCGCGGAGGTTGAGTGATCCCCGTACAGGGCCTGTCCCACGAGCATGCGGCAAGCCCCACCAAACCGGAAGCGGGGGCCGTGCGGAGGTCGAGTGACGTCAAGACGGTGCGTATGGCGTCGAGGCGGTGCGCACGGCCTCGATGCGGCTGCGTACGGCGTCGAGGTGGTGCGCACGGCTGTCAATGCGACGCACACGGCCTCGATGCGGCAGGCCGTTGCCGCGCGTAATTTTTGAACAATGTCACTTTTTCGGAGCCCCGCACGATGTCGGGACCAGCTCCGCACAACTCCATACGGCTCCGGCGATCGAAGTGGGACCGGCCCCGCGACCTCCGCACGGCCCCCGCTTCCGGTTGGGTCGCGCTTGCCACATGGAGTTGCATGCCCGAGGGACAGGCCCTTAATGTTAATTTTTTTGGTGTATAATTTAAGAGTACAAAAATAATAAAATATCTTACCTGACAAGCTCTGTTCGGTTATTGATAGCTGCCCAGTGAAGCAACGTCACATTTTCTTTGTCAGGCTGTCGGACATCATAACCAGCTTCGATCAGCTCTTTACATCTGTCTATTATTCCATATCTGCAAAGTGTAAAATGCAATCTTAGAAAAAAATGGAGATAAAGCTGGACCACGAGTCTCCAAATTCAAAACTAAAATCCCGAGTAGCCCTTGTTTGGGCGCCTACAGGCGACTGCCAGGGACTAGTTTTAATCGAATTCACCTACGACTCCTGGCGACAACCCACGCCAGCACCTCCGTCAACCTCCAACATGCTGAAACTTTTGCGGCAGTCGCCTGTAGTCGCCCAAACAATCGCCTAAGTGGGACAGGCCCATAAAGCTATCACATTTCAAATATCCTTTGTACCCTTCTCTTGATCTGTAGCTGGTATAACAAAAATAAATCAAATTATAACACATGCCAACAGAATTCAATGAAAATGAACCCCTCATTGATATAAAAATCATGCTTTTATTGGATTTTTATTTTCATACCAACATCAGGCTTGATGCGATTGCACATGACATTTTGCAATTTCTCAGATCATGTATACCCTCATTGTAACCTTCCCTCTTGTTTATTACCTCATGTTATCCAGTTTCAAACTCGATTCAACAAAGATCTTCCATCTTCTATATTTGCCATTTTATGCTTGCATATGGCTAGACATGCAAAAGCATTCACGGGTTTGAGTTTTTTCCTCAAGAGGGAAAGTAATTACATGAGATAGACACAAAATGTTGAAGTAACTCAGCGGGTCATGCAGCATCTCAGGGGGGAAATGGAAAGGTGATGTTTTATCACCATTTTCTCTGGAGATGCTGCCTGAGCCGCTGAGTTACTCCAGCATTTTGTGTCTATCTTTGGTATAAACCAACATCTGCCATTCCTTGTTATTACAAGAACTTTGCAGCCAAGATAACCTCAAGAGTTGACATTTACATACCAGTTCATAGCAAATACCCACTCGAACTTACTGTGTGGCTCTTACAATGTCCCAATTACTATGATCTTCCATGAAGGCAAGATCACTGTGATGTTTATCTGGACTCGTGGCCTGACTCGAACTGTTATATTGCTCCTGGTGCTTTTGAGCTCCATGATATCCATGAGAACAATTGTGCTGACACTGTAAAAAAACATTAGTTTAATTACACCAAATGAGACAATGAATAAGTAAAAAAAAATCTTAGAGCAGCGTGAAAACAACTGATACTGCTGGCCGCAATATTACAGTCGTAAGGAATCAAAGTATTATTTGCATTATAAAATGGAAGAGAAAGGCTGTGTAAATTACACTGGCTGAAAGTTATATGAGAATTGTCAAACTGTTTCTCCTCCTATTTCATATTCCCAGAATACTCTACATAAATTTCTTCCTTAATAAAAAGAGTAAACCCTGGAAATATTCACCAGGTTCCGGCAGTATCAGTGGAGAGAGAAACAGAGTAAACACTTTAGGTCAATGAGATTTCATCAGATCTCATTTGCACTCATTTCTCTTCTCAGCACAGATACATTTTCCAAAGCAAGGAAACAACAACAAAATATATATACAAGCGTGCAAATGCAGTTACTTGAAGCACTAATAAACAATAGATACGATGTGCACCAAAAAATAATGTAATTAAAATCACCCATATTTGTTCTATTCAACCATCACTCACATGGTTATCCATTGTTGCAACCTGAGCCAGTAGTGTAATTAATCTGGTACTATAATTAGAGCATTGGCCTCCCAGGCAATATCCATACTCTCGAGTCCAGATAGATACAAGATACAAAGGATTTATTAGCCAAGTATGTAAGAACATACAAGGAATTTGATTTGCAATACAGTCAATAAATAATAGGTGCAGGAGTAGGCCATTCGGCCCTTCAAGCCTGCACCGCCATTCAATGTGATCATGGCTGATCATCCACAATCAGTATCCTGTTCCTGCCTTCTCCCCATGTCCCCTGACTCCGCTATCTTTAAGAGCTCTATCTAACTCTCTCTTGAACGCATCCAGGAAACGGGCCTCCACCGCCTTCCGAGGCAGAGAATTCCACAAACTCTGTGTGAAAAAGTGTTTCCTCATCTCCATTCTAAATGGCTTACCATCTTAAAATGTGGCCCCTGGTTCTGGACTCCTCCAACATCAGGAACATGTTTCCTGCCTCTAGCATGTCCAAACCCTGAATAATCTTATATATTTCAATAAGATAACCTCTCATCCTTCTAAATTCCAGAGTATACAAGCCCAGCCGCTCCATTCTATCAACATATGACAATCCCGCCATCCCGGGAATTAACCTGGTGAACCTTACGCTGCACTCCCTCAATAGCAAGAATATCCTTCTCAAACTTGGAGATCAAAACTGCATCCAATACTCCAGGTGTGGTCTCACTAGGGCCCTGTACAACTGCAGAAGGGCCTCTTTGCTCCTACACTCAACTCCTTGTTATGAAGGTCAACGTGCCATTCACTTTTTTCACTGCTGCTGTACCTGCATGCTTACTTTCATTGACTGATGAACAAGGACCCCAGATCCCGTTGTACTTCCTCTTTTCCCAATTTGATACCATTTAGATAGTAATCTGCCACCAGTTTTTGCCACCAAAGTGGATAACCTCAGATTTATCCACATTAAACTGCATCTGCCAAGCATCTGCCCACTCACCCTACCGGTCCAAGTCACCCTGCACCCTCATAGCATCCTCTTCACAGTTCATACTGCCACCCAGCTTTGTGTCATCTGCAAATTTGCTAATGTTACTTTGAATCCCTTCAACTAAATCTTTCATGTATATTGTAAATAGCTGCGGTCCCACTAGTCACTGCCTGCCATTCTGAAAGGGACCCGTTAATCCCAACTCTTTGTTTCCTGTCTGCCAACCAATTTTCTATCCATGTCAGCACTCTACCCCCAATACCATGTGCTCTAATTTTGCCCACTAATCTCCTATGTGGGACCTTATCAAATGCTTTCTGAAAGCCCACGTACTACATCCACTGGCTCTCCCTTGTCCATTTGTTTCCTGTTGCTTTACATACCTAGTTACATCCTCAAAAAGTTCCAGAAAGATTAGTCAAGCATGATCTCCTCTTCGTAAATCCATGCTGACTTGGACCGATCCTGCTACTGCTATCCAAATGTGCCGCTATTTCATCTTTTATAATTCACTCCAGCATTTCCCCACCACGATGTCAGGCTAACTGGTCTATAATTCCCTGTTTTCTCTCTGTCGCCTTTCTTAAAAAAGTGGGATAACACAAGCTACCCTCTAATCCACAGAAACTGATCCTGAATGTATAGAACATTGGAAAATGATTACCAATGCGTCCACGATTTCCAGAGCCACCTCCTTAAGTACCCTGGGATGCAGACCATCAGGCCCTGGGGATTTATCAGTTTTCAGTCCCATCAGTCTACCCAACACCATTTCCTGCCTAATGTGCATTTCTTTCAGTTCCTCCGTCACCCTACATCAGGGAGATTGTTTGTGTCCTCCTTAGTGAAGACGGATCTAAAGTACCTGTTCAACTCGTCTACCATCTCCTTGTTCCCCATAATAAATTCACTTTTTTCAGTCTTCAATGGTCCAACTTTGGTCTGAACTAATTTTCCTCTTTACATACCTAAAGAAATTACTATCCTCCTTTTTATTCTTGGCTAGCTTACCTTCGTACCTCATCTTTTCTCCCCGTATTGCCTTTTTAGTTATCTTCTGTTGCTCTTTAAAAGTTACCCAATCCTCTGGCTTCTGCTCATCTTTGCTATGTTATACTTCTTTTTTATTTTTATACTGTCCCTGACTTCCCTTGTCAGCCACGGTTGCCCCTTACTCCCCCTTGGAATCTTTCTTCTTCTTTGGAATGAACTGATCCTGCACCTTTTGTATTATTCCCAGAAATACCTGCCGTTGTTGTTCCACTGTCATCCTTGCTAGGGTATCTTTCCAGTCAATTTTGGTCAGCTCCTCCCTCATGGCTCCATAGTCCCCTTTGTTCAACTGTAATACTGACACCTCTGATTTACCCTTCTCCCTCTCAAATTGTAGATTAAAACTTATCATATTATGGTCACTACCTCCTAATGGCTCCTTTATCTCGAGTTCCCTTATCAAATCCAGTTCATTACACAACACTAAATCCGGAATTGCCTTCTCCCTGGTAGGCTCCAGTACAAGCTGCTCTAAGAATCCATCACGGAGGAAGAAACTCCCTTTCTTCAAGTCAAGTCAAGTCACTTTTATTTCTATAACACATTTAAAAAACAACTCTCGTTGACCGGTGCTTTACATTGATTGATTGATTATTGATTATACCTTTAATAATCCTTTGCAGGAAATTACAATGCCACGACAGCTTCAAGACAGACATAACACCACAAATAGCTTCCATACTTAACAAGTTAAAATACAAGTTAAAATACAAGTTAAATACAATTAATTTTAAAAAGTGGTTATTTATGCGCATTATATAACCTTATCGCAGCTGGTAAACAGGACTTCCTATGTCTCTCGTTTTGCACATTGGCGCAATCAGTCTCTGACTGAAGCTGCTGCATCTTGATCACCTTCAGGGCATGGAGTGGGTGAGTGGGGTTGGTCATTATAGAACCCAGTTTTTTCAGAGTTCTGGCCTCTGCCACCTGCTGGACCGTTCGTTGCTCAGCCCCATTGGTGGAGGTACTAACGTTATACAACAGTGGTTCATAGATTAAGTACATACATAAATACATACATGTAGCCCTCCCTCAGAGGATGTCAAGAAAGGCTTGAGAGTAAAGATGAGTTTTAAATCTCGACTTAAAAGAGTCGATGAAGGGGGCAGTTCTGATGGGAAGAGCGCAGCACATCATCGGTGCCCCGCTCCCTGCCATGGATGCCCTCCACCGAAAACGGTGTCTGAAACGGGCTGGGAAGATCATTAAAGACCCCTCCACCCCAACCATGGACTGTTTGCCCTCCTCCCGTCAGGAGGCAGTACAGGAGCCTCAGGTCTCGTACCAGTAGGATGAGGAACAGCTTCTACAATTATACCGTCGCATTGCTGAACTCGGAGTCCCGCCGATAGATTCCTCCGGTCCTCCGTCCCCATTGTTAATTATTCTGTATTTTTTATTATTCTGTATCCTCTTTTTTTAAATTTCTATATTGCACTACTACTACGGACTGACGCACAACTGCATTTCGTTGTACCCATACTCAGTATTTGTGCAATGACATTAAAGTTGAATTGAATTGAATTGAAAAAAAAAAAAATGCTGTTCCAGTCTAGGAGCTGCAACCGCAAAAGCGCGGTCGCCCCTGAGGTTATGCCTAGACCGCGGGATGGTCAGTAACCCCAAGTCGGCCGGTCTGAGGGACCTGGAGGGTGGTGTGGTGGGTAAGCAGACTTTTGATGTAGGTGGGGGGCAAGCCCGTTGAGGGCTTTGTAAACATAAAGAAGGATCTTGAAATTTATTTGGAACCGCACAGGGAGCCAGTGGAGAGAGGCCAGAATCGGGGTGGATGTGGTCCCTTTTCCAGGTGCCCGTTAGCGTTTTGGACCAGTTGCAGGCGGGACACGGAAGATTGGCTGATGCCTGTGTAAAGGGGTGTTGCAGTAATCGAGAAGGGAGGAGATAAATGTGTGGATGATCTTTTCGAGGTCGTCAAACTGGAGGAATTGTTTTATTTTAGCTATCGTCCGATGCTGGAAGAAGCTAGCTTTTACCACGGCATTTGTCAAATTTCAACACCGAGTCAAATATCACGCCAAGGTTTTTGATGTGAGGTTTGAGTAATGGGGTAAGGCTTCCAACGCTGCCTGCTATCGTTTTGATTGAGTCCGAGGGGCCGAGAAGGATGACCTCAGACTTACTCTCGTTTAGTTGGAGGATGTTCTGAGCCATCCAACACTTTATATCCTCGAGGCAGTGGATAAGGTTAAGTAGATTTGATCGGTTGTTAGGCTTCAGGGGGAGATAGAGTTGCGTATCGTCTGCACAGCAATGGAAGGAAATGCCGTTGCCTTTGAATGACTTGGCCTAAGGGGACGCTGGCCTTGGGGTCCAGCACCAACCTGATTTTCCCAGTCTACCTGCATGTTGAAATCTCCCATAACAACCATAGCATTACCTTTATGACATGCCAATTTTAACTCTTGATTCAACTTGCACCCTTATATCCAGGCTACAGTCATACCAAAAAAGCAGCAAGACACACAACCACATAAAAATCAATATAAACATCCACCACAGTGCACTGAGATGGAAGGCAATAACGTATTATCTTCTTCACAGTAGATAATACATATATCAATACTAATCAAATCAATCAAGTTAAAATGTTTAAATCTAAAGCTAATTCAAATGTTGAAAATATGGAGCAGATCAATAAGCATCTGGCAAAATACAAGTAAAAATTCCAGTTTGAAGACTTTGTCAAAACAAGGGAATAAGAAAAATAATTTGTTTTAAATTGCAGAGAGAAAGTAGGATGGAGAGGACAAAGGGATTATCTCTTATGGCTAGAGTTGCCATGGGGCTAAGTTAAAGGTGGTTACCTAGTTAACAGGTTAATCAGGCTGGTAAAAGAGAAAACAACCGTGTACAAAGTATTAAAAATCGTGACACGAAAAGCTATAGGAAAAATCCAACATGTCACTCAATGCTCGTTGAAGGAGAGAAACTCCGCAACATTAGAAGGATGACTCACAGCGAAATGGACCAGTTCAGATACAGGCACAAAAAAAGCATTGATTAATTTGATATTGAATCGGGAAGGTGAAACGAGTCAAGAGTGAAGATGAGGTCCTCCTGCTCAAACTTACAATGAGACTCTTATGAAAGTGTAGAAGGCCACTGACAGGTCAGAGTAGGAGATTGATCATTAAAGTTACAAGCAACAGGAAACTAAGGGTCATACCTGCAGACTGAAGTTTGTACTGCTTCTTTCCTGAGTAAAGGCTCAACAGCTCTCCATCAACACACTTATTTATCTGTTTACAGTTGTTCTCATATTGAACAATTCCTTCTACACATGTTATCCATATCAACTATGGACCCAAGCTATGGCTGTCTTTTTGTGGATGAGGTTAGATCTTATTAGATGCAGGGCGAGTTGGTCAACTCAATACAAAATCTGCTCGATGGAAGGAGTCAGAGGGTGGTAGTGGAAGATTCTTTTTCATATTGGGGGCATCGTGTGCCACGGGTCCTGTACTTGGTCCATTTATTCGTCATCTATATTAACGATTTGGTGAGAATGTTGCTGGCATGGTTAGGGTTATCTAAGATTATAGAAGGATCCAGATTAATGGGCAAGTGGTCCAAGGAATGGCTGATGGAATTTAATTGAATACGTGTGAAGTGTTGCATTTATGGCAAGTTAAACCAGGACAGCACTTACACAGAAAATAGCAAGTTCCTGGAGTTGTCAAATAAAAAGACCCAAGGGGTACTAGTACATAGTTTATTGAAAGCAGCCACACGGGTAGACTGGAGGTGGTGCTTAGCACGCTTGGCTTTATTGGTCAGGAGATTGGTCAGGAGTACAAGAGTTGGGATGCCCAAACCACTATCAATTAATCCACATTTAGAGTATTGTATGCAGTTTTTAATTGCTTAGCCATATGAAGGATGAGCTGGAATGCGTGCAGAAAAGATTCATCAGGGTGTAAATCAGGACTGGAGGTTTTGAGTTAGAAACATAAACTGAAAAGAGTCACAGAGCTAAACAGCAAAGAGACAGGCCCTTGTCAATTCTTCCCTTCCCTCCCATACCACCCCCTCCCTCCCCTGGTAACTTTCCCCTTGCAACCGCAAGAGATGCAACACTTGTCCCTTCACCTCCCCCCTCCACTCCATTCAAGGACCCAAGCAGTCGTTGTCCAGGTGCGACAGAGGTTCACCTGCATCTCCTCCAACCTCATCTATTGCATTCGCTGCTCTAGATGCCAGCTGATCTACATCGGTGAGACCAAGCGGAGGCTTGGCGATCGTTTCGCCAAACACCTCCGGTCGGTCCGCAATAACCAACCTGAACTCCTGGTGGCTCAGCACTTCAACTCCCCCTCCCATTCCGTATCTGACCTCTCTGTCCTGGGTCTCCTCCATGGCCACAGCGAGCAACACCGTAAATTGGAGGAAATGCACCTCATATTCCGCTTGGG
>CM075979.1:5315411-5344907 GCA_038087875.1 Malacoraja senta
GATAAATGTGAGGTTAACCACTTTCGTGCCAAGAACAGGAAGGCAGATTATTATCTGAATGTTGCCAGATTAGGAAAAGGGGAGGTGCAACAAGACTTGCACATCAGTCACTGAATGAAAGCATGCACGTACAGCAGGGAGCTAATGGCATGTTGGCCTTCATTGCGCGAGGATTTGAGTTTAGGCGCAAGGAGATCCTACTGCAGTTGTACACGGCCCTGGTGAGACCGCACCTGAAGTATTGTGTGTAATTCTGGTCTCCTAATTTGAGGAAGGACATTATTGCTATTGAGGGAGTGCAGGTAGGTTCACCAGGTTAATTCCCGGGATGGCGGGAACTGACATATGATGAAAGAATGGGTCGATTGGGCTTGTATTCACTGGAATTTAGAAGGATGAGAGATCTTATGGAAACATAAAATTCTTAAATGATTGGACAAATCCTGGAAAAATGTTCCCAATGTTGGGGGAGTCCAGAACCAGGGGTCACAGTTTAAGAATAAGAGGTAGGCCAGTTAGGACTGAGATGAGGAAAAAAAATTTCACCCTGAGAGTTGTGAATCTGTGGGATTCTCTGCCACAGAAGGCAGTGGAGGCCAATTCACTGGAGGGTTTCAAGAGAGAGTTAGATATCTTAAAGATGGCAGAGTCAGGGGATTTAGCTCTTAGGGCTAAACGAATCAAGGGATATGGGGAAAAAGCAGGAACAGGGTAATGATTTTAGATGATCAGCCATGATCATATTGAATCATATTGCTGGCTCGAAAGGCTGAGTGGCCTACTCCTGCACCTATTTTTCTATGTTTCTTGTTCTTGCCACCAAAGTGGATAACCTCACATTTATCTGCATTATACTGCATCTGCCCACTCACCCAACCTATCCAAGTCACCCTGCAGCCTCAAAGCATCCTTCTCGCAGCTCACACTGCCACCCAGCTTTGTGTCAAGTAATTTTAACAAGATTCCACCAGCAGTCATGTCTTCCCTTCTGTTTCACTTGGCATTCGTGAGTTCCTTATTAGCTCCTCCACCTACAGTAACATTCCCCCGTTTTCAGTTCTTAAAAACATTTGTACTTTTATCTCTCCCCTTCCACCGTCCAAGGAATTAAGCAGTAATCCCATCTACTATAGTGACTCATTTGCTCTTTCTCTATTCTAGTGTACTGCACTTTCTGCTCACAGTGTCGTCTCTTCTACACTGAATGAACACACAAAGATTGGGTGAACACTATGATGAGCATTTGGATTAAATCCACAGGTAAGCTTTCTGTTCTCTGCAATGTTCATTCTCCATTCCACTGTCCCTCTCATGGCATAATGTGGTGGACCTTTCCCACAGTTCTGCATTTCATACATTTACATTCCTTTGTTTGTTATCTCTCAGTAATTTTCCTCCTTAACCTATCAACCACTTAACTTAATCAATAGCCTGTCACCGGTGTAACCATGAATTCACTCAATCCATTCATCCCTACCCCTCTCTTCAATATAAAACTAACTTATTTCCAAATTCTGATTAAGAGTTATTGATCTGAAACATTAAACTGTTTCTCTTTCTGCAGATCGTGCCTAGTCAGTTGAGTGTTCCCAACATTTCCAGTTTCATTTTGATTTTCACACCTGTTCTGATTTATTCAAATTCAAAATCTGTCAACTCATACTTGGCACACATGTAAAAGGAAATACATTTCATTTAAATTAGGTAAACGATTTATTGGTATGTATAACTGGTTGAGAATTTTGGAAAATGGAACTGTAGTGCAGGAAGTACACATGTTGCTAACGAAACTGTCACGCCTTCCTTTACTAGGCTCCTTTTACCCTTCCCCCACCCAGCCCGCCCTCTTAGAGATACAGCATGGAAACAGGCCCTACGTCCCACTCGCACTGATTCCCTGCCATCTCACTTTCTCATCTATGCCCAACACATTAGGGACCTTTTTTTTTTTAATGGCCAATTAAGCTAAAAACCCACACGTCTTTGGGATATGGGAGAAAACCAAAGCACACGGAAGGCAATGCATTCACAGGGAGAACGTGCAAACTCCACACAGACAGCGCCCGAGGTCAGGATCAAACCCAGGTGTGAGGCAGCAACTCTACCAGTTTGTGCCTTTGTACTACTTCCATCTTACCCGCTCCTTGGGTCTTTCCTTCCTTTCTACCTCCCAAGGCCTCTTGTTCAACCACCACGACCTCTCCCCCCCCCCATCCAGTGTATGCCCCAGGCCCCTTACTCACCACCCCATTGCACACCCCAAGCTTCTTCCTTTCCCCCTCCTCTGCCCAGACCCCTAACTAATCCCCCTCATCGCAAACCTCTCTCATTCTTTACCTTTCCCCAGGTCCCTTCCCCTCACCGGCACTCCAGATAGCTTCCTTTACCGCACCCACCCTCAGCTCATCCTGCACGCCATCACTATCCTCGCTGCACCACAGATGCCTCATCAACCAGAGGGGTTCTGCTGGCTGATACACACTCTCCCACCCTTTCCGTCGCCACTCTATCCCAACCCCCTTCCTCCCCACTCTAACCCCCCCCCCCCCTCCACACTCTTCCCCTCCCTCCATGTCCACACTCTCTCCATCCTCTCACATTCCTGGTCCAGTCCCCTGTCCCTGCAGTGGGGAGGGGGGGCAGTATTTATATCATGCACATTCCTCACCTCCCTGTACACTGTCCCCCCCCCCCTTTCTTACCTCACTCCTGGTCTGTGCCTGGGGGAGAAGGAGGGGGGGGGGGAGTACCATCTTCACCCCGCGCCCCCCCCGGTCCACACTCCATCCCCTCCCCCTCCCCCGGTCCACACTCCATCCCCTCCCCCCCCCCCCCCGGGTCCACACTCCATCCCCCCCTCGAGTCCACACTCCATCCCCTCCACCCCCCGGGTCCACATTCCATCCCCTCCCCCCCGGGTACACACACCACTCCCCCCCCCTCTGGTCCACCCCATGTGCCTGGGGGGTGGGGGGGAAAGAAGGCCAGTATGTCCCCTCCCATCCCCCCCACTCCCCGGTATGTACCTCACGGCCGCCCTCGGGCCACTCCTCCATCCTCCCGCTCTCCTCGCCGCTCCCCCACTTTCCTTCCTTCCCGCCCGCCCGCCCGTCGCCGTCCACCACCACCACCACCACGCCGCGCGCGCGCGCTCCCGCCCGTCGCCGTCATCCACCACGCCGCGCGCGCTCCCGCCCGTCGCCGTCCACCACGCCGCGCGCGCGCCCGTCGCCGTCCTCCACCACGTTGCGCCGCTCCGCCCGGGCGACCGGCCAGCGCGCGCGCGCTCCCCCGCTCCACGCGTCATCGCGCACGTCGCCAGGGCAACGGGCCGGCGCGCGCTCCCCGCGTTCACCACGTTGCGCCGCTCCGCCCGGGCAACCACGCGTCATCGCGCAGCCTCGCGCTCGTCGCCAGGGCAACGGGCCGTCGCGCGCGCTCCCCTACCCCGCCCCCCCCCCCGGGGGGCCGGGCTTCACCTGACGGTTGGAGCGGCCGCCGCCCCGGACCCTGCATGTGCCATTCCCAGGGTCAGGACAGGTGAGCTCCTGAGGCGACAGGTAATGCAGCCCCCCCCCCCTCTCCCCTCCTCCTCCACCAAACATCTATATAAAGATAAATGCATTGTATCCAAACACTTATCCTTGTCTGAAGAAGGATGTCTCGACCCGAAACGTCACCTATTCCTTCTCTCCAGAGAAGCTGCCAGTCCCGCTGAGTTACTTCACCTTTTTGTGTGTTTATCTTCGGTTTAAACCAGTATTTGCAGTTCCTTCTTATATTTATCCTTGGAGGGCGAGTTTCAAGTCTGAGGAGAAGAATCATCAGCCAAACAGCGGACATCCCACTCAAGAAGGTGAAGTTTGCACTGAAGGGGCCTTCACCTGGTCAAATTGAATTGGACAGAGTCCCATAAATATTGTGTCCCTGAGAGATGCATCAGCCATGATTGAATGGTGGAGCAGACTTGATGGGCCGAATGGCCTAATTCTGCTCCTTGAACTTCTGAAGAAGGTCCATGATTCTGCGAATAGGGAGGTTTCACGGCAGTCGGGTCACGACCCCCATGACCCGTACTGTTGCTACGCTACGCCAAATGGATTACACGCGATGAACTGCAGGTACTTACCATTGTTTCCAGCGTTAAAACCCGCCGAAATTGTCCATTTTTGCGCTGTAAATAATTATGGAAATCGGGATAAGCGTGAGAGACATTTACCTACATCAGAATTCAAAAGTGAGGAGAAATGACGGTAGATAGAAGCGAGAGCTGAAGGGACAACAACCAAAGTGCTTGGCGAACATTGGCCGTTTGCTCACTGCATTTCATCAACTAAGGCATTATTTGTGTTTTTTCTTGATTCCTTTGGCATTAAAAAGTTTCAGAAGGGATAAATCTGGTAAAAAAGTGGGTTTTTACATACAAAAATAAAACGCCTCTGAAGCAAAATTTACAACCAGATTTATCACTTCTGAGACTTTTTAGATACCAAAGGAATCAAGAAAAAAACCAAACAATGCCTTACCGTTAATGAAATGCAGTGAGCAAACGCGATAAATTCCAATATTTTCAATTCCGATATCTGCACAGCCAATGTTCGCCAAGCACTTTAGCTGTTGTTGTCCCTTCAGCTCTCGCTTCTCTTTACCTTCATTTCGCTTCACTTTTGGGATTCTGAAGTTGGGTACATGTCTCTCACACTTACCCCGACTTTCACAATTTTTTACAGCGAAAAAAATCAACATTTTGGCGGGTTTTAACAGGTAGGAAAGTACGCGTTTCTAGCATTAATAACATATACCGGAAGTTACGTATGTCCTCCAGATGGATTAAGCGGCTCCGTGCGTCAAGCCCTATGACCCAGTGACCTTACGTGCAACCCCCCTATAGGTCCTGGGTTTGGATATTCTGCATTAATTACTCATCTCCCTTCACCTGAAAG
The DNA here is from genome assembly GCA_038087875.1 of Malacoraja senta. Lineage (NCBI taxonomy): Eukaryota > Metazoa > Chordata > Chondrichthyes > Rajiformes > Rajidae > Malacoraja > Malacoraja senta. Next base: position 5,320,355 of record CM075979.1, read on the forward strand.
CATCCCTAATATCTCTACAGGGCACAATTGATTACCCTGTCATCAGCACGCTGTGACAGAAATATGTGCCATTCACAAAATTCGCTGCAGATGAATGCCTTGAGTATTCTGATAGCATCTCCAAACCCATGACATGAAAGATGGCACCCAAGTCAGGCAACTCTCAGATCCCAGAGTGATCATTACGATCAAGTCGTCAAGTTTATTCGTCACATACACATACGAGATGTGCAGTGAAATGAAAAGTGGCAATGCTCGCGGACTTTGTGCAATAAACAAACAAACTACAAACAGAATGGAACAGAATCACATATTCTTTTACATATTACATATTGTGGGAGGAAGGAAAAAGGAAAAAAAAAACAGCAATTAAAAAAACCCAGTAGAATGGTACAGTAACTCCACACTTTTAAACCTGTCATTGTTGGCGGCTTGATTGTAATCATGTGTCGTCTTTTATCAGTAATGGCATGTACATATGTGCTTTACAGTAGTAGTTTTGAATTGTAGAATGAAGAATATCAGGAGTTTGTACGTTCCCCCTGTGACCTACGTGGATTTTCTCTGAGATTGACATTAGACAAGAGACAATAGGTGCAGGAGTAGGCCATTTGGCCCTTCAAGCCAGCACCGCCATTCACTGTGACCATGGCTGATCATCCACAATCAATACCCCGTTCCTGCCTTCTCCCCATATACCTTGACTCGACTATCTTTAAGAGCTCTATCTTTGGTTTCCTCCCACACACCAAAGATGTACAGGTTTGTAGGTTAATTGGCTTGGTAAATTTGTAAATTGTCCCTAGTGTGTGTAGGACAGCGTTAGTGTATGGGTATCCCTGGTCGGTGCGGACTCTGTGGGCCGAAGAGCCTGTTTCCACACTCTATCTCCAAACTAAACTAAAATAAGGTGTTTCTTGATGGGAAATAAAATAATGGAACAGCATAGATACATTCAAATGGAAAGTAGATAAGCACAAAAAGGGGGTAGGAACTGTGGGAGAAATGGGTGGAGGCTCATAATCATAGTCAGACAGTGCAGCACATGTGAAGTTTAATTACTCCACCCCACAAGAGTGGAATGACTGGCTTCTGAATTGTAATTGCTCAATGGTTCAATGGTTTCTTTATTATCACCTCTACCAAGGTACAACAAAATAATTTTTTTGCATAAAGAACAGAAAGACTCTCAGCATACAGTCCCCCGGTTAGTACAGAATGTACAGACCAACCCAATGAGTATGCAAGAGTCACGATTTTGGCGCCATTTTGCAGTCGCAGCTGCAAAATAGTTGTATTAAGGAGAGTTGTAGCTGTCGCCTCCATTCCGATCGTCCCGCGAACTGTCGTCCCTCTCTTTGCATGGCCCACTTCAGCCCATGTTCCCTGGGGGGCACCTCCCGCAGCCAACCTTGAGGGCATGGAAGGTCAGAACCCCCCCTCCCAGTTCTTCTTACCGGGCCTTTTGTCCAAAATTTGTCACCTTCTCCCTCCATCCTCCTCTCCAATTCTCCGTCTTCAGGGGGTGCACCTTCCTTCTCCAGGCTATGCATCATATTGCATAAATTACGCATAAATTATAAGTGATTTGGGATTTCTTTATTTTTAACCCTGGTATAGCAGAGGCTGGTTTCCAATTGTATTGGTCCATCTAATCATTGGATCTAGACCTTGCTCTCGTGTTCAACAGCTAATCCACGTTAAAGGAAACCACAGAGACCCAATCAGATCCCTTCAACTAACACTCTCTTCCGCTTGGTGGAACTTGCCTGCACCCTCAACAACCTCTCTTTTGACCGCCCTCACTACCCTCTTCCTACACCTCATCCACCCTCTCCTGCGAGGATGACATCCCTTACTATCAATTTCTCCATCTCTGCCGCATCTGCTCCCAAGATGAGGATTTCCACTAGGACACCTGAGATGTCCTCTTTCTTCATAAATGTGGTTTCACTCTCTGCTATTGTTGATGAATTCCATATCTGTGTCCCCTCTCTGCTCAGTGTCCTGCAGTTCTGCTCTTACTCCCCCTCCTGCAGCTGGGACAAGGATAGAGTTCTCCTGGTCCTTACCTTTTACCCCACCAGCTTCTGCAACCTGCACATCATTCTCCGACATTTCCGCCACCTTCAAAATGATTGCACCATCAGTCCTTCAATCTCCCTGGTCCTGTCCGGCAGAAGGTACAGAAGTTTGAAAACGGGCACCACCAGACTCAGGAACAGCTTCTTCTCCTCTGTCATTCGGCTTCTGAAAGGTCCTTCCATAAGATCGGGTCATGTCCGATTCACCTCTATCCCAATGTGGACTTTGGACTGTCTATGGAACTGGTGCGCTACAATGCTGATGAACATATATCCTGCACTCTGCATCGTGCTCTTTTCTCTAACTATTACAGTTGAATTTGATTTGATTGTATTTCTGTATCGTGTTATCTGATTCATTTTGATAGAATGCAAAACAGAGGTTTTCACTGTACTTCGGTAAACGATACATAATAAACTAAAACCTATGGAGTCTCGTGCAGGGACCTATTTCAGGTCTCTAAGTCCTCTTTCAGATCCTCATTCATCCCCATACTGTGTGTGACGTCATCTCCACCTTTCAGCGAGTGTTTGTCTTCGCAACCTTCTCGGTTCCCTCTTCAAACTGCCAACCACCAATCTGCTAAATAATGCCATCCCAACCATCTGATCTGTGCATGTGATCAACCATCTTCCATTCTACCAACCCATTATCCCCTAAATGAAATCATGAGCCAAAAACAAGAACTCAGCGGGTCAGGCTGTCTCTGGTCGAGACCCGAGACGTCACCAATTCCTTCTCTCCATAGATGTCTCCCGTTGAATTACTCCAGCATTTTGTGTCTAAAAAGGTGAATTTATTATGGGGAACAAGGAAATGGCAGATGAGTTGAACAGGTACTTTGGATCTGTCTTCACTAAGGAGAACACAAACAATCTTCCTGATATAGTAGTGGCAAGAGGATCTGGGGTGACGGAGGAACTGAAGGAAATCCATATTAGGCAGGAAATGGTGTTGGATAGACTGATGGGACTGAAGGCTGATAAATCCCCAGGGCCTGATGGTCTGCATCCCAGGGTACTTAAGGAAGTGGCTCTAGAAATCGTGGATGCATTGGTGATAATTTCCCAATGTTCTATAGACTCAGGTTCAGTTCCTGTGGATTGGATGGTAGCTAATGTTATCCCACTTATTAAGAAAGGCAGGAGAGAGAAAACAGGGAATTATAGACCAGTTAGCCTGACATCGGTGGTGGGGAAGATGCAGGAGTCAATTATAAAAGATGAGATAGCCGAACATTTGGATAGCAGTAACAGGATCGGTATGAGTCAGCATGGATTTACGAAGGGGAAATCATGCTTGACTAATCTTCTGGAATTTTTTGAAGATGTAACTAGGAAAATGGACAAGGGAGAGCCAGTGGATGTAGTGTACCTGGACTTTTAGAAAGCATTTGATAATGTCCCACATAGGAGATTAGCGGGCAAAATTAGGGCACATGGTATTGGGGGTAGAGTGCTGACATGGATAGAGAAGTGGTTGGCCGACAGGAAACAAAGAGGAGGGATTAACGGGTCCCTTTCAGAATGGCAGACAGTGACTAGTGGGGGACAGTGACTAGCAAGGCTCGGTGCTGGGACCGCAGCTATTTACAATATACATCAATGATTTGGATGAAGGGATTCAAAGTAAGCTGGAAGAGAGGTGGGGGTGGATCCAAGCCAGCCAAGTGAAAGGTGGATACAGCTTTCTTCCTCCCACACCCACAATCAATCTGAAGAAGGGTCCCGACCCGAAACGTCACCTATCCATGTTCTCTGGAGATGCTGCCTGAGCTGCTGAGTTACGCCAGCACATGTGCATTTTTAAGGGACAATTTTTAAGGGATCTTTTCAAGGGATGAGTTACTGCAGCACTTTGTGTCTTTTTGGGAAGGGTTTAGTGGGGGGGGGGGGGGATAGTGGGAGAAATGGGTGCACATCCAGGTGGGGCACGGGGGGGGGGGAGGGGGGAGAGAGTATCTGTTTGAGGGACGTTTAGGTTCACACTGAGCACAAGTATTTCCAGTATTCTCGGGATATGAAGAAGGGTCCCTACTCGAAGTGTCACCTGTCCATGTTGTTCAGAGATGCTGCCTGACCTGCTGAGTTACTCCAGCACTCTGTGAAATGTCATCTATCCAGGTTCGATACCAAACGCCGGAGTAACTCAGCGGGCCCGGCAGCATCTATGGACACCCTTCTTTAAACGTCTCGACCCGAAACGTCACCCATTCCTTCTCTCCAGAGATGCTGCCTGTGCCGCTGAGCTACTCCAGCGTTTAATGTCTATCTTTGGTATAAACCAGCATCTGCGGGTACTTTTCCTTGCATTATATTTGCAGCATCTATTGCCTTCCAGCGCCCCGCTGTGCTTTGCCTTTGCTCCCAGTGTTGCGTAAGGTGTGACAGGGTTGTCTGCCAATCAGGGCGGGGAGATCGCTGGGAGGCGACACCCTTTCTGGCGCTGCCGTGTGAAGCGCTCTTCCTCCCGTGTATCAAAGTCCATTGCCGAGAGAGTGCGAGCGAGGTAGGACTGAACCTTGGATGCAGCTTTGGGAATAGTTTTGAAGGGGGAACCGAGAAGGTTGCGAAGACAAACACTCGCTGAAAGGTGGAGAGGACGTCGTCAAAACAGGTCAGATCTGTATTTCTAAACTAGACTAAACTGCAATATGTTGAAGATAGACACAAAATGCCAGAGTAACTCGGTGGAACAGGCAGCATCTCCGGATAGAAGGAATAGGTGACGTTTCGGGTCGAGACCCTTCTTTAGACTGAGAGTCAGGGGAGAGGTTTTGGGGGGGGGGGGGGGTTGGGGGCACAGAGATAAGGAAGGGTAGGGAATGAAAACGAGACATCAAAGGGATGCGGCTCAAAGAAAATGCTTAATAACATATTGCATGTAGAAACAAGGAACTGCAGATAATAATAATAATAATACATTTTATTTATTGTTGGTTTATACCAAAAATAGACACAAGTGCTGGTCGGATGATGGTTTAGTTCACAACTGTGGCAGTGAAATATGTTCTGCTGAGTCAGGGATGAAGTTGGTCTGGCCTTCAGTTCAGAGTTCACTGCTGCTGCAAGATCAGAGGCCAAGCATCAAGTGTAAAATCAAATCAAGATTAGTTTGATATCATACACTAGCACTATCCTACACAATTTATAATTTACAGAGTCAATTAACCCACAAACCTGTACATCTTTGGAGTGTGGAAGGAAACCGGAGCACCCGGAGAAAACCCACGCGGTCACAGGGAGAACGTACTAATTCCGTACAGACAGCACCCGTAGTCAGGATCTAACCCAGGTCTCTGGTGTTGCAAGACTACCGCTGTATCACGGTGCGGTCAGAAAGCATTTTCAATGTAATAAAAAGGAACTGCAGGTACCAGTTTAGAAACATAGTAACATAGAAAATAGGTGCAGGAGGAGGCCGTTCGGCCCTTCGAGCCAGCACCGCCATTCATTGTGATCATGGCTGATCGTCCCGTTTATACCGAAGATAGGCACAAAGTGCTGGAGTAACTCAGCGGGTCAGGCAGCATCTCTGGAGAAAGCAGATGGGTGACATTTCGGGTCGGGACCCTTATTGAAGAAACGAAACGTCACCTGTCCATGTTCTCCTTGACCCGCTGAGTTTCTCCATGCAAAAATAAAATGGAAATATTAACATCACACTTGAGGCACAGATTCAGAAAATACTTTGTTGCCAATTGTCACTATTTTTAAAAATAACTTTGCTCATTTTATTTGCACCATATGAGTCAATGTCTTTTTCTCCTTTTTAGATTTCTGATCTTTTGTAGTTGACAGCACAATTAAAGACGATGAGTATACAAGATGATCTGTTCAAAGTGATAGTCCCACCAGTGTCTTTCAAACCTTCTTCAAAGGTCTCAATAGTGGGCGTTGGGGAAGTTGGCATGGCATGTGCTGTTGTCATTGCACAGAAGGTAACATATAACATTCAGTATTGAGTGTACTCGTTTTAATTTTTTATCTATTTTTGTTAAAGATTCAGACATAATAAACAAATTAATGAACTAGCAAAGTGTATTTATATTTCACCTTTCTGAACCATATTTATTGAAATTAGTCAGGAAACAACTAATCCTATTAGTGTCAGAACCTGAACTACTATCCTGCAGTCCTGAAATACTAACTTTGACCAGACTTTATTGGCTTTATCTTGCACTAAACTTTATTCCCTTAGCGTGTATCGGTACACTGTGAATTGCTCGATTGCAACCATGTATTGTCTTTCTGCTGGCTGGTTAGCACACAACAAAAGCTTTTCACTATACCTCGGTACACGTGACAGTAAACTAAACTGAATTGAACTGAGAACCTAGGAGGACTCAAAATGACAATCACTCAGCTTTTCAAAATAGACTCAAGCGTAATTACTTTGACAGGAGCTACCTAGGAATTCCAGATGCGTAGATATTGAAGAGGGGTGCAGATTCATCTCTGATATGAAACATACTTCAACATTGTGTTGGAAGGAACTGCAGATGCTGGTTTACACTGATGATAGACCCAAGATGCTGGAGTAACTCAGCGGGTTAGGCAGCATCTCTGGAGAAAAGGAATAGGTGATGTTTCGGGTCGAGAACCTTCTTCAGACTGAGAGTCAGGGGAGAGGGAGGGGGAAACTAGACTACCTCTAGTTTCATTCTTACCTGACTGTCAGTCTAAAGAAGGGTCTCGACCCGAAGCATCACCTGATGCTGCCTGACCTGCTGAGTAACTCCATTCAGCAACATTGGTTGTCCCAATGCTCACAAAGGCCTTGAGACGAACTAACTTTCTTGACGACTATATAAGCATTTGAAGTATTCTTACAGTGTTGCCTCAGCCATGTCAGAATATATTAGTCAATTTGCACATAACATACTCCCACTGACAGCGCTGGGATAATAGGTAAATAATTTGTTTCAATGGCCTGGGCTGAGGGACATTACTGCCTATTAAATAGATGTTAATGCCAAATAAAAGGATTTAAGAGACAGGGATTCCTGGTTACAAAAACCTTAATTTTGATATGTTCAGATAATATGGCTTTTGCCATTGAGAAATATTGCGCTTTGGTTGTCAATTGGCTGAAGCAATATTCTTAGCAAGGTTTTTGCAGATGGGTACATTTTGAACACGGTAGCAAATTTGACTCTTGCCTCAGAATCTCGGTTTCGATGGTAAAATTATCTCTGACATTGTTAACTAAAACCTTGATAGCAGCTTCTAGCTTCTGTTCTTGCACAGTTAAATACAGAATGAAAACAACTTTCATTTACATGGCACCTTTAACGCAGCAGTGATGGTCTTTGGCACTGGCCCGTATGTGTCAAAGATGGATGCCAACTGTTGGTGTCTGGACCAGCGATTGGGCATTCTTGATGAAAGGAAAATGTAAATATCTGATCACTTAGAATCACCTCAACAATACACTTCTGACATGGAAACATCACAAAGACAAGTCTAAATCCAGTGTTTTCCATTTATTCCCTTTTACAGAGTTTAGCCGACGAGTTGGTCCTTGTCGATAGGCGGGCAGACAAACTTAAGGGGGAATCAATGGATTTGATGCATGGTAGTCTGTTTATGAAATGCAGAATAAAAGCCGATACAGGTTTGTGATGGGTCATGGGATTTATTGTGATATAATTCTGTTCAATATTTGAAGAAACATTAGATTTTAAGCTTGTCTTTGTCCATCTACCTATTTATTGTCTATCTGTATTTCTGACTGCCATCATAAGTTATGTACAATGGAAATAGTGTAATCTTCAGGCAATAATATATAGTATTAAATATATGTTAAATATTATTGTATATATTAAATATATGTTAAATATTATTTTTAGAATACAATATGTTCTGCCAGAGAAGGAATCAGATACTATATTATCAATAATATTATATGCTAAATATATATATTTATGAGGAAGTTGCCAGGACCCAAAGGCCTGAGTTATAGGAAGAGCTTGAGCAGACTACGACTTTATTCCTTTGAGCACAGGAAGATGAGGGGTGATCTTAAAGAGGTGTGTTAGATCACGAGTGGAATAGATAGGGTAAATGCACAGTCTTTTACCCAGAATAGGGGAATCAAGAACCAGAGGACATGGGTTTAAGGTGAGGGGGATAGGGAGGTAGATTTAATAGGAACCTGAGGGGCACCTTTTTCACACAAAGGGTGGTAGGTATATGGAACGAGCTGCCAGCGTAGCTAATTGAGGCAGGAACTAACACAACACTTTAAAAATATGGATATAATAGATTTAGAGGGATATGGGCCAAATGCAGGCAGGTGTGCCAAGTGTAGTTGGGGCATGTTGGTCGGTGTGGGCCAGTTGGGCCAAAGGGCCTGTTTCTAGGCTGTCTGACTCGATGACTCTCACAAATGCTCATTTCAGTTTGTTCCATGAGCTCCCATGCTTATTAAATAGAGTGATACAGCACAGAAAATGACCAACTCGTCCATACTGACCAAAATGCCAACCTGAGCTAGTCACTTTAACCTGTGTTTGGCCCTCATCCCTCTCGATCTTTCCTTTCCATATACCTGTCCAAATGCTTTTAAATGGTGTAATAGTTTCCACTTCTACCATTTCCTCTGGGAGCTAGTTCTGTGTACACACCACCTTCTGTATGGAAAACCTGCTCCTCAGGTTCCCTTTAAATCTTTACCTTCTCACCTTTAACTTATTGCCCATAGCTTCAGTTTATCCTACCTTGAGAAAAAGACTGTGACCATCCACCTTTTCTTTGCCCTTTTTGATATTATAAACCTTTTCTTTACTCCAGGGAAAATGGTGTCTGCTTATCTCTTTAAGGAGTTCCTGCTTATAACTCGAGTCCTGGAGTCCAGGTAACATCCTTGTGAAATGTTACTGCACTCTCATATCCTCCCTATAATTTGACGACCAGAATTGCACACAATACTTCAAGTGCAGTCTCGCCAACGTCTTGTACAACTGTAACATGATGTCCCACCTCTTATGCTCAATGCCAATGAAGCGAAGCATAACATATTCTTTCTTCACCATCCTGTCTATACCGGGCTTTGTAATATAGTTCCAATCTAATAATAATCTCCCTCTGTCCCAGAATTCCAGTATGAGCAAGAGATGCCATTCCTTCCTCGAGACTAACTCAGTGGCATAAGCCTCCTGCCACTCAGTAGCACTAAAATATCTTGGTGGTAACTGGATTGGTGACAGCAGAGATTATCTGCCTTCATAAAGTCGTTGCAGCAAGCAGCACGGGAAGGGACTTGTGAATGGGTGGGCAGAAAGCTGCTTGTTCAGTGAGCAATAAGCAGCTCTGGCAGTGAAGCCATCTTCCAACTAGTGGTAAATGCCGGCAGCAAATACTTGTCAGTGAAGAAGGTTGACTCTCTGAATTGACTGACTGGAAGATACGCCCCACTGAGCCCACACTGACCATCGATCACCCTATTACACTAGTTATCTGTTATTCTGCAGTTGTACAGAGCCCTAGTGAGACCACACCTGGAGTATTGTGTACAGTTTTGGTCCCCTAATTTGAGGAAGGACATTCTTGCTATTGAGGGAGTGCAGCGTAGGTTTACATGGTTAATTCCCGGGATGGCGGGACTGTCATATGCTGAGAGAATGGAGCAGCTGGGCTTGTACACTCTGGAGTTTAGAAGGATGAGAGGGAATCTCATTGAAACATATAAGATTGTTAAGGGTTTGGACACGCTAGAGGCAGGAAATGTGTTCCCGATGTTGGGAGAGTCCAGAACCAGGGGCCACAGTTTAAGAATAAGGAGTAAGCCATTTAGAACGGAGACGAGGAAACACTTTTTCTCACAGAGAGTGGTAAGTATGTTGAATTCTCTGTCTCAGAGGGCAGTGGAGGCGGGTTCTCTGGATGCTTTCAAGAGAGAGCTAGATAGGGCTCTTAAAAATAGCAGAGTCAGGGGATATGGGGAGAAGGCAGGAATGGAGTACTGATTGGGGATGATCAGCCAAGATCACATTGAATGGCGGTGGTGCTGGCTCAAAGGGCCGAATGGCCTACTCCTGCACCTATTGTCTATTGTCTATTGTTATTCCACTTCCTCATCCACTCGCTACACACTAGGGGCAATTTTCCAGAGGCCAATTAATCTACAAACCTGCAAGTACTTGGGATGTGGGAGGAAACCAGAGCACCCAAAGGAAACTCACTGGAAGAACATGCTAAACTCCACACAGAAAGTGTCTGAGGCTGGGATCAAACCCAGGTCCAGTCAATGGGCTTGCATCTCCCCACTAAACAGGAGTCACTTTCACCCATATACGATAGATCAGGATATAAGCCATTCAGAAGCATCTCTGCACTGGATACGTTCTGCACTGCTTTAATGCTTTTGCTGACTTACTAAAGTAGAGGGAAGAAATTGAATTCCTGTTTGAACGACCAAAGCTTTTTAAAAGTAACACTTCCAAAAGCTTGAAGAGCTACCGAAGAGCTTGCTGATTGTTTCATAAGACCGTGACTGATTTGTTTTTTAAAAACTTGAAAACAGGTTGTGTCAACTCATCAACATTTTTTCTCTTGAATTCAGCAGTTCTTAGAACTTTGGATAACATTACCCAATATGACTTTCAGTTTTTTTTAGTTCAGAGTTACGGCGCGGAAACAAGCCCTTCGGCCCACCGACTCCGCACTGACCAGTGATCCACACACATGAACACAATAACACACCGGGGACAATTTACATTTCTGCCGAGCCAATAGACCTACAAACCTGTAGGTCTTTGGGGTGTGGGAGGAATCCGAAGATCTCGGAGAATACCCACACAGGTCACGGGGAGAACGTACAAACTCCATAAAGATAGCACCCATAGTCAGGATTGATCACGGGTCTCTGGCGCTGGAGGCAGCAACTCTACCGCTGCACCACCGTGCCGCCTGGATTCTCACTCCTTGTTCTTAAATGAGTGAAATTCTATGTGGGTTTTAATGAATGGTGTCAGATACTGTGCAGATTGGCAGTGCTGAGGAATTATGTTATAATAGAAAAAAGGGAGTAAAGTGTTTGCTGAGTCCAAGTCTGGTTGCATTGCTTGCATTTAAAATACCTACCTTTCATATTTAACTGATTGATGTTTTTCTTTCCCCAATTACCATTCTACAGATTTTAAAGTTACACAAGATTCTAAGATTTGCATTGTCTGTGCTGGTGTGCGGATGAAAGGACAAAAAACAGATGCAAATCAGCTAAAGGGCAACGTTGCTCTCTACAAGGAGATAATCCCTCAATTGGCTAAGCACAATCCATCTGCCGTTTTGCTGATCGTCTCTCAGCCAGGTAAAAGATGATCGATTGGCGATTACTGTGAACGTCTTCACTTTCATCCGTGAATCCAATTTTCTTTTATAATTCTTCTTGGGGTAATGGACGTCACTGATATTTATTGTAGATCCCTCGTTACGTCCCGAGTGGCCTGTCTGCCTATTTCACAGGACAGATATACGAGTCAAATGCCGTTGTGTCTGGTGAACTTGCAGGCCAGAGTTGCTAAGGACAGCAGTTTTCCATCTTCAAAGGACATGTGTGAATTTTCTCGGTCTCTATGACAATCCAGTAGTTTCAATATCTTGGAGTACAGAGGCAAACTTTTAGGTCACTGGACTACCTAACTAAAGTCTCATATTTCGCTTGGGCAGTTTACAACCCAGCAGTATGAATATTGACTTCTCTAACCTCAAGTAATCCTTGCTTTCCCTCTCTCACCATCCCTACCCCATCCTAGTTTTCCAATTAGTTTGACTGTCCTCCTGATTAAATTTTTCTTTGTATGCCTAGTTGTCACCTTCCCCAAGATAACAATGATCTATTCTACATTTTCCTACCTTTGTCCCCTTTGATCTCTCGTTTTCACTCCTTACCCTTCCATATCTCGATGTCTCCCTCTCCCCTGCCTCTGAAGAAGGGTTTCGATCAGAAACGTCACCCATTCCTTCTCTCCAGAGATGCTGCCTGTCCCGCTGAGTTACTCCAGCATTTTGTGTCAATCTAAAACTTGGAGCCACTGATCCAGATAAATGAGTGATCCAATATCACCATGGCTGATAGGGAATTTAAATTCAAATAAGTCAAAAGACATCTGGAATTTAAAAATAAAAATGTTTTTATCTACTAACTTTCAAACCCCTTGTAAATTGTAAAATTCTTATAAAATACATCTGGTTCACCCATTTCTTTCAGGGAAGGAAATCTCTTCTTTTTTCTTGTCCATGAGTGACTTCAGACCCATCAAAATGGTTGACTTTTAACTACATCCACTATTTAGAGGTGGACAATGTTAAACGTTATTCCCTTTATCCTGTATCTGCACACTGTGGACGGCTTGATTGCAATCATGTACAGTCCTTCCACTGACTGGATAGCACGCAAACTTTTCACTGTCCCTCGGTACACGTGACAATAAACTAAACTAAACTTAACAAATACTAGCATTGCCGCCCATGTTCACATTGTGTAATCCAGTTACTGCGATGGAAATGTTTTATAGATTCCAGATTATTTTAACAAACTGAATTTACGTAACCCAGTTGGCAAGGTGAAAAATTACCATTGGCATCACAACGTTTTGGATTATTAGTCCAGTAATGTAATCACTGTGCCAAAATCTGGAATACTGTACATCACATCGCAATTTTATTTGTTTCAGATATTTTAGATATTTTACTGGAGTAAAGATTTGAACTTGCATGCACAAGGAATTGCAGATGCTGGTTTACAAAAAAAAGACACACCAGGGTTTGTGTCTTTTATTTAAACCTGAATATTTTCCTTTATAATGATTACTAATTGTTTAATTGTTCCAACAGTATTTTCTATCCTTCCTCATTTCTTACAGATATTGGCTCCTTGCCAGGCAATCTGTGCCTTCTGGTTCAACATCCGTTGTGCTAGATGTTTCATGCAAGTTCATGAAAGAGTTTTATGGCCTGTAAAACAATACATTGATTTTGAAGTAGTTAAATACAGAAGCCAAAGTGCACTAATTGCAGTCCTATGATTGATCCCAGGAATAGATAAAGAACATACACAGAGGGCTGGGGTAACTCAACAGGTCAGACATTTCTGGTCGGGTCCCTTTCTGGGTCACTGAAAATTCACCTATCTTCTCCAGCAATGCTACCTGACCCTCTGAGTTGCTCCAGCATTGTGTGTCTTTTTTTTGTAAACCATCATCTGCAGTTCTTTGTTTCTACACAAGACTGGGTAATCTCGTTATTAAAGTGTAATAGAATCATAGAACGCTGAAACAGGCCCTTCAGTGAAGGCAATTTGCCATGATCATTTCACCTCCAACTGTGGAGAGTGAATTGATCATTCACCCCCCCCCCCCCCACCCCCGCTATATTTTTTGAATGTGGGGAGTAACCTGTGAATCTGGAGGAAACCCACTTAGTCAAAGCGAGAATGTGTAAACTGCATGCATGATTGAAGAAAGGACATTGACCTACCTGCGGCATCTTCAAGTTGTCCCTTGGAATCTTTAGCATGTGTTTAAACAGGAACAGTGGCTAACGAGCAGTGGTGATACCCAAGAGTATCAGTGTTGTATGGTAATAGTGAGATTACTTTGTCTCTCTATATCACTATCTATATATCTCTCGTTTCCCTTTCCCCAGACTCTCAGTCTGAAGAAGGGTCTCGACCCGAAATGTCGCCTATTCCTTTTCTCCAGAGATGCTGTCTGATCAGCTGAGTTACTCCAGCTTTTTGTGTGTAACTTCACTTTCTCTTGGGGTTGATTTACTTTGCAGTGGATCCATTGACCTATGTTGCCTGGAAACTGAGTGGATTTCCAAAGAATCGTGTTATTGGTGTTGGCACTAACTTGGACAATGCAAGACTTCGGTTTTTGCTTAGTGCAGAATTGAAAATTTTTCCAGCAAATATCCATACCTCTATTGTGGGTGAACAAGGATATAGAAGTGGTGAGTAGCCTCTTGTCATTTCTGTCAATGCTGATTAAATTTTTTTAAAGATATTGTACGTTGAATTAGGAAATGCATTAATGTTGAAGAATTTGTTTTACTTAGTTAATATTAATTTATTTAGATGGCTCGGTCAATGTCAGCTATCATTCACAACTGGATGTGGTGGGATGTGCAATTTCATCAGCTATGAATTAATAGCAGAGTAGACTTGATGGGCCGAATGGCCTAATTCTGCTTCTCGAACTTATGGACTTGGTTGTGTGATCCCTCGGCTCAGTCTGTCTCATGCCATTTATATCTTTCTGCACACAATGTTGGAGTAACTCAGCGGGAAAGGCAGCATCTCTGAAGAGGAAGAATGGGTAACGTTTCGGTTCGAGAATCTTCTTCAGACCATCACCCATTGTCTCCAGAGAGATCACCCATTCTCTCCAGAGATGCTCCAGCATTTTGTGCATCACCCATTCCTTTTCTCCAGAGATGCCGCCTTTCCCGCTGTGTTACGAGCATTTTGTGTCTAACTTCGGTTTAAATCAGCATCAGCTGTTCCTTCCTGCACTCATAGTTTAGCCAGTCTTTTGTTGTTTTCAAGAGTCTGGTTATTTCTTGGAAGGAGCTATGGAAGGGTCTAATGATGCTGGCTGCCTTTTTCTGGCAGTGCTTCCAATAGATCCCTTCGATGGTGGGAAGGTCAGTACCCGTGATGGGCCAGGCAGTGTCTACCACCTTTTCTATTCTCCTTCGTTCCTGGGTGTTTGAATTCCGACCAGGCTGTGATGCAACCAGTCAATATGCACTCTACTGTACGTGTGCAGAAGTTCAATGGCTCAATGGTTTTGTATTCGTCAACATATTGAATCTCCTCCGTCTTCTAAGGAAGTAGAGGAAGTACATTTGTGTGTGTGTGGGGGGGCGTATGTGCTCGTGTTCATGTGCGTGTGCGTTGTGTGGCAGGGTCTGGCCGTCTGTTTACTTGGACCTCTTTTCCATTGGACCCTTGTGTGGTAGCTGGTCTGTGACAATCACTCCACATTAAAGTAATTCAATTAAATAGTATCCACCTTCTCTTTTTAACCTCCCCCCTCACACATGAAGACTCAATACCCTGGGATTTTGAGTTGCCATTGTTGCCCTTCTTACATCAGATAGTAACAATATCATATTCCCATATAGAGTCATAGAGGGATATATTGTGCAAACAGGCCCTTCAGCCCAACATGTCCCAGCTACACTAGTCCCACCTGCCAGCATTTGGTCCATATCCCTCCAAACCTGTCCTATCCATGTACCTGTCCAACTGTTTCTTAAATGTTGGGGTAGTTCCTGCCTCAACTACCTCCTCTGGCAGCTTGTTCCATACACCCACCACCCTTTGGGTGAAAAAGTTACCCCTCAGATTCCTATTAAATCTTTTCCCCTAAACCTTCTGGTCCTCTGGTCCTTGATTCACCTACTCTGGGCAAGAGACTCTGTGCATCTACTTGACCTATTCCTCTCATGATCTTATACACCTCTATAAGATCTCCTCTCATCCTTCTGTGCTCCAAGGAATAGAGACCCAGCCTTCTCAACCTCTGCCTAGAGCTCAGTCCCCCGTCCTGGCAACTTCCTTGTAATTCTTCTCTGTACCCTTTCCAGCTTGACAACATCTTTCCTATAACACGATGCCCAGAACTGAACACAATATGCTAATCAAGAGTGGCACGGGGCTTCTTGATAATGGGAGATTGTTGGTGGTTTGCTGAATAGCCTTCTGTTCTGTAAATTTCTATTGTTGCTGTTGAACAACGTGTTCATACCATAAGCTGCATGCCATCTGCTTTCCGCGCATCACTGATTGCTTACTCGTTCAATTATTCTTTTGCAAGAACAGCTTTTCCAGTAGGTAATTGGAGAACGCTATAGCAACAGGAACAATATCAGCTCCAGGGATCGGCATGAATGTGCTGAAATGAAAAATCACCTTTTTTGAAAGTTTACTTCTTGACGTAATGCGATAATCAATAATTTTACTGAGTGTTCAAGAAGCCATTGATCTTTTCAGTGATTAGATAGACCCTACTTGATTTAGCTTTCTGAATTTGCTGCCTAATGGTGCACGAAATACACCTAATGCTTTTGTCTTTGCCGTAGTTCCAGTTTGGAGTGGCACAAACGTGGCCGGTATTAAGCTAAAGGATGTGGCTGGCCACCTGTCAAAGAAACATGGAGATGCATTTCATAAAAAGGTCATTGACAGGTAAGTGTCGATGGGCTCTTCTCAAAGATCACTCATAATAACGGATATGGCTCCTAATTGCATTTGTAAATATATGGATCAGTTTCAATTGAGGCGGCACAGTGGCGCAGCAGTAGAGCTGAGGTTCCATCCTGACTACGGGTGTTGTCATGGATTTTCTCCAGGTGCTCCAGTTTCCTCCCACATGGAAGTTTGTAAATTAATTAGCTTATTGTCCCTAGTGTGTAGGATAGTGTTAGAGCACGGGGTGAGCGCTGGTTAGCAGTGTCTCGATGGGCCGAAGGGCCTGTTTCCACACTGCATATATAGACTAAATTGAAATGTTTTTGTTTTGTTTTTTCCTCCTCAATAATAGTGGACAAGAAGTCACCAGGCTGAAAGGATGCATTTCTTGGGCAATAGGTCTGAGTGTGGCGAATATTGTGAAAGCGATTGTGAAAAATCTCAAGGCCATCCAACTCGTGACCACAAATGCAAAAGTAAGTTTTAACCTGCTGTCATTTAGAGAACACTATAGGAGAGCATTATTGGGTCCCCGCAGCAGAAGACCTCGTTGGGAGCTTGGAATAGTGCAGCATTTCTATAGGTGCTTTGGTTTAAAGTGAGAGGGGCAAAGTTTAAAGAAGATTTGCGGCGCATATTTTTTATAGAGAGTAGTGGGTGCCTGGAATGTGCTGGCAGGGATGGGGGTGGAGGCAGATATGTTTACAGTGTTTAAGAGATTTGTAGATCGGTACACAGACCCTCGGACTATTTTGGACTTTATTTTGCACTAAACATTATTCGCATTAGTCCCTTTATCATGTATGCCTTGATTGTAATCATGTATTGTCTTTGCGTTGACTGGTTAGCACACAACAAAGGCTTTTCATTATACCTCGGCACATGTGACAATAAACCAAACTCAACTTCAACATGATGTGCAGGGACTGGCGGGATATGGATGTGCAGGCACAGGAGATTAGTTTAACTTTAACAGCATGTTGGGCACGGATATTGTTGGCGTAGAGCCTGTTTGTGAGCTGTACTGTTCTATATTCCAAATTCTGCACATCCAATTTAACCTTTGCCCCATCCAAATATGAATATTGAATAGGAAAGAACTGCAGATACTGGCTTACACCGAAGATAACTCCCCATCCCATTCCCACACTGACCTTTCTGTCCTGGGCCTCCTCCACTGTCAGAATGAGGCCCAACGCAAATTGGAGGAACAGCACCTCATATTTCGCTTGGGCAGCTTACACCCCAGCGGTATGAACATTGACTTCTCGAACTCCAAATAACCCTTGCTTTCCCTCTCTCTCCGTCCCTCCCCCATCCAAGTTCTCTGGCTAGTTTATTGTTCACCTGATTAAATATTACTGATGGTAGACAAAAGTGTTGGAGAAACTCAGCGGGTGCAACAGCATCTATGGAGCGAAGGAAATAGGCAACGTTTCGGGCCGAAACCCTTCTTCAGATTGATCTATTTACTTGATTGTATGCCTTGTTGTCACCTTCCCCCGAGCCAACAATGTACTATTCTACATTTCCATGATCACCGTCACCTTTGATCTGTGTTTTCACACCTTACCCTTCCATATCTCTGTCTCCCTCTCCCGCCTCTCAGTCTGAAGAAGCCGAAACGTCGCCCATTCCTTCTCTCCAGAGATGCTGCCTGAACCGCTGAGCTACTCCAGTGTGTCTATCAAATATGAATATTTGTACTTTTACATCAACTAAAGTCTTCTGTGCTGTAACATTTGTTCCACCCGTACTTCAGAATGAGCACGGCATCAAAACCGACGTCTTCCTAAGTCTCCCCTGCATTCTGGGTGCCACGGGAGTGTGCGGAATCATACGGCAGCACCTCGACGACGACGAGGCGAGGGAGCTGAGATGCGGAGTGGAAAATCTCACAAAGGCCCAGTGCGAAATTGGACTTTGAAGAAAATGCCCACTGCTGGTTATCTTCACACTGACCATTGTTAAAACATATTTGGTTGTCTTATCAAATATGTATATTAGTCACGTCGTTTGCTGGCTGGCAATTACATGAAAATTAGATTTCATCTTATATACAGCTTGCTAGAGTTAAATGAAACCAAATAACTGATAAAATGCAAATCAATATCACAACCATGGCTATATAATGTGAACTTATAGATGGGAAAGGTTTTGAGGAATATGGATCAAACATGGACAGACGGGACCAGCTAAGATGGGCATCTTGGTTGGTATTAACAATTGGTTGAAGGTCCTGTTTCTGTTGTATGATCATCCATGTTACAACTGAAACAAGACACAAAGTGCTGGAGTAAATCAGCGGGTCAGGCGGCATCTCTGGAGAACATGGATAGGTGGCCTTTCAGGTTGGAACCCTTCTTCAGACTGATTATTGGATGGGGGGGTGAGGAAGCAGGAAGAGAGAACCTGCCATGCTTTGATCTTTGCAGGAGAAAGTGTGGGAGGTAGTAAGTGAATACAGGTGATAGAGGGGGGGGGGAGGGTTGATCGGCAGATGCTTGGACAAAGGCCATAGTTGAAAAGACAGAAGGTATGAGACAAAAGGATTGAAGACTTACAAAGTGTGAAGCTAGAGGAAGGAATGTAGGGTGGAAGGGGAGGAGGAGAGGAGAAACAGGTGCGATTCCAATGAGGATACCTATCTATCTTCTCCACAGATGCTGCCTGACCCACCGAGTTACTCCAGCACTATTTTGTTTTGAAAATCTGCTTTGCAATTCCTTGTTTCTACATGTTATAACTGAAGCCTAGAGGAAGCCTAGGGATTACTAGTAAAGAAAAACTAGGAAGCAATGAATAGATAAAAGTTCATTACCCTCTGGTAGAGATCTGCAGCTACACAAACAATGAGTTACCCATAAATAAATTAGAAATGAGCAGTGTCAGAACTTAGTCACTATATACCAAAATGTAATAGTTAATGAATAGTCAGCCACTTATTACTGCTAATGTAATAGAGTACAATTGTTTTTAATCTTCCAGAATAAAAATATACTAAACAAAGACTGTGCATAAACTCATCATACATACTTTATACATTCAATAGTGTCATACTCAGTAGTGTTTGCACCCAAGATAGACACAAAATGCTGGAGTAACTCAACGGGACAGGCAGCATCTCTGGAGAGAAGGAATGGGTCTGAAGAAGGGCTTTGGTTTAAACCAGCATCTGCTGTTCCTTCCTACACCGTGTTTGCACCTATGTTTAAACAAAGCACCCTTGGCACTCATGGGGTGATATTCCTTCCCTCATTTGAGAGGTGTCTGCACTGGACCCTGTCTGCGCACGCCCCAATGTGCAGCAGTGTAATGACCCCAGACTGCGGTCCTCCCACCACAGAGCCTTGGCGTTGGCTGCACCAAGCTTTAGCACGTACTCCTGCAGTCTGAAGCGGGCCAGTCGGCGACATTCTCACTCTTGTGGGAGACCAGCAAGTTTCGAGCAGACCAAAGAGCATCTTTCACTGAGTTGATGTTCTTCCAGCAGCAATTGATGTCCTTCCCCAAATGTCCTTTTGGGAACAGTATGTCAATCATCTGTTACGGGGCAGTTTGAGATGAACCGTAACGAGGTCTCTTGCATCCTTCTCCAGACCCTGTTTGCAAATTCACACTATGCAAAGAGGGGGACAACCATTTCCTCTCCATCGTAGCTGTGATGTTTTGAATGCAAGGAAGGCTGTCTAAACTTGGGTGGGTGGAGATGGGGGGGGGGGGGGGGGGGGGCAGTGCTAAGTGAAACAAAGAAGGAGACAAAACAATGATTAAATAACCAACCCAATGCCACAAAAATCCATAGAAATGGATAGTAAACCAGTTAATAATATATTGAGGACTTCAGCACTCTACACCGTTCTTCTTTTAATGATCAACTTCTGGAATGTTTGTACTTTTACTTTATTGCAATTAGGAAATTTCAAAGCTGTATCTTCTTGGAAGATTTACTTGGAGGTTGAGGAAATTACATAATTGAATTTACAGACGCCTGACCCGCTGAGTTACTCCTCTAATTTCTCTAATTTCAGATAGTCCTGGCTTTCTAATTCCCTAATTTCAGATAGTCCTAGCTTTCCCCCTCCTTCCCCTCCCCCTTCCCAGCTCTCCCACAAGCCCACCATCTCCGCCTCTTCCTTTATTTCACCCCCCCCCCCCCCGACATCAGTCTGAAGAGGGGTCTCGACCCGAAACGTCGCCTATTCCTTCTCTCCATAGATGCTGCCTCATCCGCTGAGTTCCTCCAGCATTTTGTGTCTACCTTTGATTTTTCCAGCATCTGCATTTCTTACTGAAACACTGAGTTACTCCAGCATTTTGTGTCCATCTTCAGTCCAATAATAGCACAACTTATATATCGGAGGGAAAGCATGGTGAATGAGGCAGATGTGTTTTGTGTGCATTCTACTGTCAATGACGTTGCACAAACAAGATAGCCTGTTTGTATCTCAATTTTACCACAACAGAGAAAGGAAGGATATACTGTGCATAATCACATCAAGCTTAAAGGCCTGTTCCACTTTCACGACCTCTGCCGAGTTTTCCCTTGACTCATACTCGCAGCATGGTCGTAGGAGGTCGTAGGTAGGTCGTAGCAGGCCGTGATGCTAGTCGTAGGTACTCGTAGCATCAAGTAGGTCGGGGCGTTTTTTCTAGCGTGATGAAAAATGTCCACGAGTTAAAAAAGGTCGTGAAAGTGGGACAGGCCCTTTACTGGCTCTCTGTAAGAGATGTATTGAGAGCCTCTAGCTGACTTGGTGTAATTTTTTTTATCGGGGGGGGGGGGATCTTCGTGGAGATGAGGAAGCACACTGGCCAGTTACTTTCTCCAATGTGAATGGCATACGAGATCCTATGACATTGATTTGCTGGGAGGATCTATTGGTGAGAAAGACACAACGTGGTCGAGTGGCTCAGAGAGTTAGGCAGCATCTCTGGAGAACATGGATAGGTGACGTTTTAGGTCGGTACCTTTCTCCATACTGCTTGTAGTAGGGGTCAGAAAGCTGGAAGCAGTTGCGGAGGAACAATGCCTGGCAGGTGATAGGTGAATACAGGTGAGGCAGTCTGTGACTGGCAGATCTTGGACACAGGCCAGAGATGAAAGGAAGACGAAAGGCCAAGAGGTAAGAGGAGGTGATGTGAAAAAAGTAAAGCCAGAGGAAGCGATACAGATGGAAGGGGAAGATAGACACAAAATACTGGAGCAACTCAGCGGGTCTGACAGCATTGCTTCTTCTGTCGTATGTCTTTTAGACCTGCAGCTCGGTTGAGGCAAGCCAGGCCAACGTGTCATCGTCCAGGTCAATCAGACCTCGTTCACCATTCGGTGGCCTGTGTTTGGGGCAACTGGTGACTATGTGCTCCACTGTCTGTGTTGGGTCCCCACACTCGCAGGAGGCGCTGTCCGCGAGGCCCCGCCTCTTCATCGCTACTCCATAGCGTCCGACGCCTGTCCTCAAGCGGTTGAGGGTTGTCCACTGCTTTCGGGGCAAGTTCTGGCCAGGGATGTCCATGGGGTCATCGATGTAATGGTGGAGCCTAGATGGTTCCGCTGACTTCCACTGGTCTCTCCATCTCCTCTTGACCAAGGCGGCCTTAGAAGCGTCAGCCGGCATTGCTGGTGGGAAGGAATAGGTGAAGTTCCAGGTTGAGACCCTTCTTTAGACTTGAAGAGGACTGGAATGGGACATGGGGGAAGGGGAAATGGGTGCATAACCTGTTGGGGTACAGTGAAGAGAGGGGGGGGGAATGAAGAGGGGGGGGTGGATCTGAATTGTTCAGGAAAGCAGATATTAATTTTCCAGACCAGTAGATGGCACCAGAGTGCACATTTCTATGAACAAGAACATGCAGTGTTGACCACTGGCCTATTCACTTGCCCCTGAATCAAGAGTACAGAAGTTACTGAGTTGTGGAGCAAAGGAAATTTGGAAAATATTAAACTGAACAAATAGTTGAGACGACAAAGGCTGTGCACCAATTGCTGGTATATGGGACCAGTGTAAATGTATAAAAGGTTTGGTTCTGAGCTGCATGGATCTGTGAATGAACGGCTCTGAAATGCAAGAGAACAAGAGAGAATATTTTCAAATTAGTTTAGAGAGATGCAGCAGAAACAATAGGTCGATGAGTGTCGGAAGAAAGTGGGGAGATACAGCATGGAAGCAGGCCGTTCGGCCCACTGATTCCATGCCAACCACGCTAGAGGCCAATTAACCTGCAAACCCACATGTCTTTGGGGTGTAGGAGGAAGCCAGAGCATCCCAGAGAAAATCCATCAGGTCACAGGGAAAACGTGCAAACTCCACATGCAGGCAGCACCCGAGATCAGGACCGAATCTGGGGCCTCTGGCGCTCTGAGGAAACAGCTCTACCAGCTGCGCCACCCTCTTTGATAAATGCCTGGTTTATCTTGGATATTGTTATTGGTTTATTATTGCAGGCTGAAGAAGGATCACGACCGAAAATGACACCTATCCGTGTTCTCCAGACATGCTGCCTGACCCGCCGAGTTACTCCAGCCCTTTGTGTTCTTTGGTGTATTAACCAGCATCTGCCTTCCTTATTTCGACACCAAGTGCTGGGGTAACTCAGCGGGTGAGGTGGCATCCCTGGAGAGCATGGATAGGTGACGTTTCGGGTCGGGACTCTTCAAATTGGGGGAGTCCAGAACCAGGGGCCCGCCACACACAGTTCCCCATGTTGGGGAGTCCAGAACCAGGGGCCCACCACACACAGTTCCCCATGTTGGGGGAGTCCAGAACCAGGGGCTCGCCACACACAGTTCCCCATGTTGGGGGAGTCCAGGACCAGGGGCCCGCCACACAGTTCCCCATGTTGGGGGAGTCCAGGACCAGGGGCCACACACAGTTCCCCATGTTGGGGGGGTCCAGGACCAGGGGCCACACACAATTCCCCATGTTGGGGGAGTCCAGAACCAGGGGCCCGCCACACACAGTTCCCCATGTTGGGGGAGTCCAGGACCAGGGGCCACACACAGTTCCCCATGTTGGGGGAGTCCAGAACCAGGGGCCACACAGTTTAAGAATAAGGAGTAAGCCATTTAGAACAGAGACGCGGAAACACTTTTTCTCACAGAGAGTTGTGAGTCTGTGAAATTCTCTGCCTCAGAGGGCGGTGGAGGCCGGTTCTCTGGATACTTTCAAGAGAGAGCTAGATAGGGCTGTTAAAGATAGCGGAGTCAGGGGATATGGGAGAAGGCAGGAACGGGGTACTGATTGGGGATGATCTGCCATGATCACATTGAATGGCGGTGCTGGCTGGATGGGCCGAATGGCCTACTCCTGCACCTATTGTCTAGACAGAATCCCTGCCGACAATTCACAATTTGACCAAGCCAATTAACCTGTAAACCCCGTACAACTTTGGAATGCGAGATGCAACCGGAGAAAATCCACGCAGGTCGCAGGGAGAGCATACAAACTCCCTACGTACAGCACCCATTCTCAGGATCGAACCCGGGTCTCTGGTGCTGTAAGGCAGCCACTCTAACACTGCGCCACCGTGCCACCCACAGAGCACCTGAGAAACTAAGCGGCAATGTTTATAAACACAAACAGTGAACGCGCTGCCTGATGAGGAGGTCAAGGCAGGTCACAACATTTAAAAGACATTTGGACAGGATAGGTTTGGAGGGATATGGGACAAACGCAAGCAGGTGGGACAAGTGCTGATAGAGCTCGTTGGTCGGCGAGGGCCAGTAGGGCCTGTTTCCAGGCTGTGTGACTCGGTATCACTGAAAAACTACGTCTTAAAGGTAAGATACAACCAGATACATTTGCCATCTGGTCATAAAATCCAAACTGGAAACATCTGGAGTTGGAGTTATGAAAGGAATAAAACTGATGTTTGCAAAGCATATTTTATTTAAACAGTTTACTCAACTCAACATTGAATGGAATCAACACAGAAATAAATTGGGTGGCAATGCTAATTTGCACAGTCCCAATATCCAAGGCAGTTTTCCACCAACAAAAGATTTTCACTGTACCTCGGTACACATGACAATAAACTAAACTCACATCTTTGTTCGATACGGTCCATAATAACTTATAATCCTTGCCTTTCCTACCTCAAACTCTACAAATTATAAAAGGACTGGACAGGCTAGATGCAGGAAAAATGTTCCCAATGTTGGGCGAGTCCAGAACCAGGGGCCACAGTCTTAGAATAAAGGGGAGGTCATTTAAGACTGAGGTGAGAAAAAACGTTTTCACCCAGAGAGTTGTGAATTTATGGAATT
>CM075979.1:5345107-5417366 GCA_038087875.1 Malacoraja senta
GGCCAATTTATAATTTTACATAAGCTATTTAACCTACAAACTTGCACATTTTTGGAGTATTGGAGGAAACCGGAGCACCCGGAGAAATCGCACGTGGTGACTATCCGGACTACGGGTGCTGTCTGTACGAAGTTGGTAGGTTCACCCTGTGACCACGTGAGTTTTTCCCGGGTGCTCCCGTTTCCTCCCACACTCCAAAGACGTGCGAGTATGTAGGTTAAGTAAGTAGGTAAGTAAGTAAGTTTATTGGCCAAGTATTCACATACAAGGAATTTGCCTTGGTGCTCCGCCCACAAGTAACAACATGACATACAGTGACAGTTACGAATGACTCAGAAAACACTAAACATTAATAATTATAAAACATTAATGATAAAACACTATTGATCAAGCATGTGAACCAACAAAATACCCGATCAAAGGGAGGCTACAGATTTTTGGCTGTTGAGTAGAGCAGCTACTCGTGGATAAAAACTGTTTTTATGTCTGGCTGTGGCAGC
Source organism: Malacoraja senta (assembly GCA_038087875.1). NCBI lineage: Eukaryota > Metazoa > Chordata > Chondrichthyes > Rajiformes > Rajidae > Malacoraja > Malacoraja senta. Next base: position 5,345,608 of record CM075979.1, read on the forward strand.
TTTGACAATTTAGTTAATTGGTTTCTGTAATTTGCCGCCATTGAGGAGGATAGAACTAGTGTTTGGACGGGCGATTGTTGGTCGTCGTGGACGGGATGGGTCGAAGGACTTGTTTCCAAGCTGTATCCATAAAACTATTAAACTAAACTATAAAACAAATTCTATTTGCCTTTGAGGTGAAAATGATATTTCATCCAAGAGCATCCCACCCCAAGAGGAAGATTGTTCCCGATGTTGGGGAAGTCCAGAACAAGGGGTCACAGTTTGAGGATAAGGGGGAAGTCTTTTAGGACTGAGATGAGAAAAACATTTTTTACGCAGAGAGTGGTGAATCTCTGGAATTCTCTGCCACAGAGGGTAGTTGAGGCCAGTTCATTGGCTATATTTAAGAGGGAATTAGATGTGGCCCTTGTGGCTAAAGGGATCAGGGGGTATGGAGAGAAGGCAGGTACAGGATACTGAGTTGGATGATCAGCCATGATCACATTGAATGGCGGTGCAGGCTCGAAGGGCCGAATGGTCTACTCCTGCACCTATTTTCTATGTTTCTATGTTATCCCAATATCTCCCCTCCTCTGAGAATGGTTATGGGTGACATTTTCTGATGGGCATTAAGACCCTACAGTCCTTTGTGATCATAGTCCGCGCTGTGAACCAAACATTGAAAATATGCTATGAGGGGGTTACGTAAAATAAAGAGCATTCTGCATTGGTAACTGCATTATTTAATTTGAAATCTATAGGAAGGAACTGCAGATGCTGGTTTACAACGTAAGATAGACACAAAGTGCTGGAGGAACTCAGCAGGACAGGCAAGCATGTCTGGAGAAAGGTGACGTTTCGGGTCGGGACCCTTCTTCAGACTGAGAGTCGAGGGGCGAGGGAGGGGAGAGATTATAGATGGTGATGTAGCGGGATGTAGAACAAATGAATGAAAGTTATGCCTGAGTAGAGTCTGTGTTAAAACATGGCGGTAGAGCCAGAGAGTAGGAGGAAGCACTGAATGGCATCCAATTTACAAAGCACAAGAGGATTATCCCTCTTGCCTGGGCAACTTACAACACCAATGGTATGAATGTTGATTCTGTCACTTCAGGTAGCCCCCGGCATTCCCTCTTTTTCTCTATCCCTCCCCCACCCAAATCGCACCAGCTTCTCGTTTTCACCCAACAAACAGCCAACAATGGCCTGTTTCCTTTGTCATCATTACTTTTTTGCATATGTTTCATTCATTGTTCTTTATCTCTCTACATCACCGTCTATATCTCTCGTTTCCCTTATCCCCAACCAGTCTGAAGAAGGGTCTCGACCCGAAACGTCACCCATTCCTTCTCTCCTGAGGTGCTGCCTGTCCCGCTGAGTTACTCCAGCTTTTTGTGTCTATCTTTGCTATGAACATTGACTTATTCAAAATTCAAGTAATCCTTGCTTTCCCTCTCTGTCCCCCCCACCCCCCTCCCCCGCACCCTAGTTCTCCGACGTTTCACTGTCCTCCTGATTACATTTATGATTATATGCCTCATTGCCACCTTCCCCTCAGCCAACAATGAAACATTCGACATGTCCTTGATCATCGTCTGCTTTGATTTGTCCTTTCCACACCTTACCCTCTCCCCTTGACTCTCAGTCTGAAGAAGGGTCTCGACCCGAAAAGTCAACTATTCCTTCTCTCCAGAGATGCTGCATCCCACTGAGTTACTCCAGCATTTTGTGTCTATCTTTTTGAATTTATATACACACGCACACACACACGTACCACACGCATGTACACACACACACGCACACACACGTACACACACATGTACACACACACGCACACACATGTACACACACACGCACACACACAGTACACACACACGCGCACACATAAGCACACACATGTACACACACACATGTACACACACATGTACACACACACACATACACACACGTACACACACACGTACACACACACAAACGTAACACACACGTACACACACACGCACACACACACACACAGTACACACGCACGTACACACGCACACACACACGCACACGCATGTCCACACACACGTACACACACGTACATACACACACACACGTACACACACACAGACACACGTACACACACACACACTTACACACGCACGTACTCACAACGTACACACCTACACTCTATACACACACACACGTACACACACACGTACACACACACGTACACACACACACACGTACACACATATGTACACACACGTACACACACACACACGTACACACACACACGTACACCACACACACACACGCACACACAGTGTACACTCACGTACACACACATACACACACATACACACACACACACGTACACACACACGCACACACACACGCACACACACACGTACACACACACCGTACACACACATGTACACACGCACGTAACACACACACGTACACACGTACACACACACACGTACACACACACGCACACACACACATGTACACACGCACACACACACACACACGTACACACACGTACACACACATACACACACACGTACACACACACGTACACACGCACGTACACACACACGTACACACACATGTACCACACACACATACACACACACGTACACACACACGTACACACACACATACACACACACGTACACACACACGTACACACACACATACACACACACATACACACACACGTACACACACACGTACACACACCACATACACACACACGTACACACACACGTACACACACACGATACACACACACGTACACACGCACGTACACACACACGTACACACACACATACCCACACACGTACACACACACGTACACACACACATACACACACACGTACACACACACGTACACACACTATGTAACACGCACACACACAACACACGTACACACACACGCACACACAACACGTACACACACACGTACACAACACACGCACACACACACGTACACACACACACGTACACACACAGTACACCACACATACACACACACGTACACACACACGTACACACGCACGTACACACACGTACACACACACATACACACGCACGTACACACACACGTACACACACACGTACACACACACATACACACACACGTACACACACACGTACACACACACATACACACACACATACACACACGTACACACACGTACACACACATACACACACACATACACACACACATACACACACACGTACACACACACGTACACACACACATACACACACACATACACACACGTACACACACGTACACACACATACACACACACATACACACAAACACACACACAAGTACACACCACACGGTACACACACACGTACACACACACATACACACACACGTACACACACACGTACACACACACGTACACACACACGTACACACACACGTACACACACACGTACACACACACATACACACACACGTACACACACACATACACACACACGTACACACACACGTACACACACACATACACACACACGTACACACACACATACCACACACACATACACACACACGTACACACACACGTACACACACACACACACGTACACACACACGTACACACACACGTACACACACGTACACACACACATAGCACACACACATACACACACACGTACACACACACATACACACACACATACACACACACGTACACACACACGTACACACACACACACACGTACACACACACGTACACACACACGTACACACACACGTACACACACACGTACACACACACGTACACACACACATACACACACACGTACACACACACACACACGTACACACACACGTACACACACACGTACACACACACATACACACACACGTACACACCACACATACACACACACACGACACGTACACACAAGTACACACACACGTACACACACACATACACACACACGTACACACTACACACACATACACACACACGTACACACACACATACACACCACGTACACACACACACACGTACACACACACGTAGACACCTGTACACACACACATACACACACACGTACACACACACATACACACACACACAGACACACGTACACACACCGTACACACACACTACACACACACGTACACACACACGTACTACACACACATACACACACACGTACACACACACACTACACACACACGTACACACACACATACACACACACATACACACACACGTACACACACACATACACACACACATACACACACGTACACACACACGTACACACACACATACACACACACATACACACACGTACACACACACGTACACACACACTACACACACACACTACACACACACACACACACGTACACACACACTTACACACGCACGTACACACGCACGTACACACACATACACACAACGTACACACACACTACACACACCATACACACACACGTACACACACACGTACACACACACATACACACACACTACACACACAACGTACACACACACATACACACAACACGTACACACGCACGTACACACGCACGTACACACACACATCACACACACGTACACACGCACGTACACACGCACGTACACACACACATACACACACACATACACACACACGTACACACACCATACACACACACGACACACACACATACACACACACGTACACACACACGTACACACACACGTACACACACACATACACACACACGTACACACAAAAAACAAACAATAATCATGCAATAATAACAATAATAGTCCCATGTCCCTCCCCGGCTTGTGATTGATCAACTTAGATCCCCAAATTAGCCATTCACATCCTCCCCTTATCTTCACAGACCAATCACAAAGTGAACAAACTCTTTAACTAAAATCGAAACTATTTCTTTAATCTAATCTTTGAAGATGTTTTAATCTCCTATCTAATCGTTAACTATTATTTAAGATAGACACAAAATGCTGGAGTAATTCCAGTGGGACAGGCAGCTTCTTCAGACCCCCGTTCCTTCTCTCCAGAGATGCTGCCTGTCCTGCTGAGGTTACTCCAGCAATTTGTGTCTATCTTCGGTGTAAACCAGCATCTGCAGTTCCTCCCTGTCCCAAGTCAATTGTCGGATTGGTTGAGATGTAAGTGTCAGTCAAATAGGAGTTCCTTTCCAACTCAATTCTGCAATTATTAAACAAGTGCATTCACTATATGTTTTCATGCTTTTAATTGTATTATTTCTTAAATTGGCTTGGAAACTCTCCCCACATTTATCCCCAGCGACATTCTCCGGAGAGGTGGGGGTGGAGGTGTGGGTGAGGGTGAGGGGTTGGGGGTGACGGTGGGGGTGAGGGTGAGGGTGGGGGTGAGGGTTGGGGGTGAGGGTGGGGGTGAGGGGTAGGGGTTGGGTTGAGGGGTGGAGGTGAGGGGGTGAGGGTGAGCGGTGGGGGGGTTTGGGTGGGGGTTCGGGGTAGGGGTTGGGTTGAGGGGTGGAGGTGAGGGGTGGGGGTGAGGGGTGGGGTTTCGGGTTCGGGTGGGGGTAGGGGTGGGGGGTGAGGGTTCGGGGTCCAGGTGACGGTGGGGGTGGAGGTGGAGATGGAGGTGGAAGTTAAGGTTAGGATCACCTTACTGAACCATGTGGACGTGGTAAATGAACGCGATCACATTCAGAGGCGAGGGGAATGCAATGACGAGGAATACAAAACAAAACAGCCAGGTGAACGCTAAAAGCTTCGTGGATTAATAACAGGAATCACACACACACACACACACACACACACTGCACCCAGGCGGGCTTTTAAAATCCGTGTCAAGGGGAAGTATTTAATGGGAACATTGCAAGGAGGGATTGCCCCAGCCAGGCGGTTTCGTTCAGCAAATGATAACTTGCGGTGGGACTGAAGGCGAATTTGCCCTGCTGCAGAGCAAAGATCCTATAGCAAGCAGATCGCTGCAGAGAGGAGGTGAAACTGACCCGGAAGAGGAGTGGAAACCTACATGTGTGTGTAGTTGGAGTCTCGCAGCGGTTTTTCCACAGATCGGAATCAATCTTATCTCAGCCTTTACTTATCATCCCGGCAGTAACAGCGGAGCAGAGATACACCATTCGCTTGCACAATGCTGGCTCGCAAAGTGACACTGGCGACTTGCGCTCTGAACCAGTGGGCTTTAGATTTTGAGGAAACCTTCAAAGAATTTGAAAAGTAAGTTTTCATGGAAAAGTCTTGATAACATTGTAACCACTCTCTCTACCTGGGAAGTGTATCGTTTCAATCGGAAACATTTTAAAACATAATTCGTATTGACACCCCCCCCCCCCCCCCCCAGTTTATTTTTGGATTATGTTTAAATTCTAAAATGAGATTTTAAAATCATATATTTTATGGTGTATAAAATCATGTGAGGAATAGATCGGGAGAAACATAGAAACATAGAAACATAGAAAATAGGTGCAGGAGTAGGCCATTCGGCCCTTCGAGCCAGCACCGCCATTCAATATGATCATGGCTGATCATTCAATGTGAATGCAACAGAGTCTCTTGCCCAGAGTAGATGAATCGAGGACCAGAGTCCATACAATGCCCTCCCATATTGTTTGGACAAAGACCCCATCATTTATTTATTTGCCTCTGTACTCTGACAGTGGAGGAGGCCCAGGGCACCGTGGGAAATGGGAGGGGGGGTGAAAAGTGTTTGGCAACCGGAACATCTTATCTTTCTTTTCAAGTGTCTTATTTTCTTTTCGAATGCCTGTAGAATCTCCAATCTTCCTTCACACACACATACTAGTTCAACCCAACCTCCTGTACAAAATTATATTGGCAAACAACAGAGTTGAGCTGCATTCACTTCACTATTTTTTCTCTCCTTTAAATGCAAAGGAGCTCATCTGGATTTTTCCATATCCCATGATATCTCTCGTTTCCCTTTCTCCTGACTCTTGGTCTGAAGAAGGGTCTCGACCCGAAACATCACCTATTCCTTTTATCCAGAGATGCTGTCTGACCCGCTGAGTTACTCCAGCTTTTTGTGTCTATTTCCCTTTGTCTCTAATGGTTCTGTTTTCTGTGACAATGGAAAAGTGAATGCACAGCCCAAGGTGTGGAGGTGAAGCCAGACGTTGCCTTGGTTCTCTTGATTAGACAAATCATTTGATTGCAATTGTTTAAGAAAGAACTGCAGATGCTGGAAAAATCTAAGGTAAACAAAAATGCTGGAGAAACTCAGCTGGTGAGGCAGCATCTATGGAGCGAGGGAATAGGTGACGTTTCGGGTCGAGACCCTTCTGAGACCACAGCCCATTGTCTCCGCCTCTTCCTTTCTTCTTCCCGCTGTCCCCCCCGCACCCCCACATCAGTCTGGAAAAGGGTCTCGACCCGAAACGTCACCTATTCCTTCGCTCCATAGATGCTGCCTCACCCGCTGACTGCAACTGTTTATAACTTGTCCATGTTTTGTGCTTGTCAACATTTAAGAACTGCTATGTTTTCCTTTTTCAATAAAATACTATCATTTTAAATACACACAGGCATTGAGATAGCAAAGTCAAAAGGGGCACGATACAGACTTGGACCGGAACTGGAAATCTGGTAGGTAAAGTTGGAGAGAAGGGAACTATATGCTTCTGTAGCATTGAAAAATGCTATAGCCACAAAGTGCTGGAGTAACTCAGCGAGTCAGGCAACATCTCTGGAGAAAATGGATGGGTGATGTTTTGGGTACCTGAAAATTAGTTTGTCATTATTAACACAGACATGCTGAGCTGAGGGTCTATTTTCATGCTGAATGATATGATTCCGACCTTCTTGATAAGTATGGGTGTCAAAGTTTACAGAGAGACGGCAGAAGAATGGGGTTGAGAGGGAAAGATAGATCAGCCATGATCAAATGGCAGAGTAGACACGATGGGCCGAATGGCATAACTCTGCCCCTATGACTTATGAACATAAAAAATACTTTTGCAAGTAGCCCTTTGATTGGTCTTCATGATGATAATCTTCTTCTTGTCGAGTCCACACACAAGATTAGAAGTTGTTCGGCCAGAGCTGAATACACTTCTCGGCATCTGCATACAATGGTGTTTGTTTTGTCGTTTTTTATGCTTCTTGTGCGTGGTGGTGGAAAAATGAGTGGAAACAGGTCCGCGACGTGAACGCTCTTTCCTTGACCCAGTGATGATAATGATGCCCACTTTATGGTCACATGTACCGAGGTACAGTGAAATTCTTTCTTTTGCAAATCTGGTATGGATGAGCTTATCGATAGTGCCCATACTATAGATTAAGTAAGTAAGTAAGTAAGTAAGCAAGTAAGTTTATTGGCCAAGTATTCACATACAAGGAATTTGCCTTGGTGTTCCGTCCACAAGTAACAACATGACATACAGTGACAGTTACGAATAACTCCGAAAACACTAAACATTAATAATAATAAAACATTAATGATAAAACACCATTGTTCAAGCATGTGAACCAACAAAATACCAGATCAAAGGGAGGCTACGGATTTTTGGCTGTTGAGTAGAGCAACTATTCGTGGATAAAAACTGTTTTTATGTCTGGCTGTGGCAGCTTTGACAGCCCGGAGTCGCCTTCCAGAGGGAAGTGATTCAAAGAGTTTGTGGCCAGGGTGAGAGGGGTCAGAGATGATCTTGCCCGCTCGCTTCCTGGCCCTTGCAGTGTACAATTCATCAATGGAGGGAAGGTTGCAGCTAATAACCTTCTCTGCTGATCGGACGATTCGCTGCAGCCTCCAGGTGTCGTGCTTGGTGGCTGAGCCAAATCAGACCATGATGGAGAAGGTGAGAACAGACTCTACGATGGCCATGTAGAATTGGATCATCATTGCATGTGGCAGATTGTGCTTCCTCAGCTGCCGTAGGAAGTACATCCTATGTTGTGCCTTTTTGACTGTGGAGTCGATGGTAGCCCCCCACTTAAGGTCCTTGGAGATGATGGTTCCCAGGAACTTAAAAGACTCCACAGAGGTGACTGTGGTGTTGTTGATGGTGAGTGGGGTGAGGGGAGGGGGAGGTCTCCTAAAGTCTACTATCAATTCCACTATCTTAAGAGCATTGAGCTCTAGGTTGTTGCTACGGCATCAGGACGCCAGCTGTGACACTTCCTGTCTGTAGGCAGATTCCCCCCCATCCTGGATCAGTCCAATCAGGGTTGTGTCGTCTGCAAACTTGAGAAACTTGGGATAAGCACAATCATAGATAAATACACGTGCAATGATTGTAGTGTAATATAGTAGACTTCACCGAGACAGTACACATACAGTCGACTTGTTTCTGATGCCAACAAAGTTCCGAAGTTCTTACGAGTGCAGACTTACCTTGGCCGTAAAGGCCCGTTGTCATGGCGACACAGATCCTCTCCACAGCCCACCGCCATCTTGAAATCGGCCCTTTGTCCTTTGACTCTGACATTGCTGAAATATTGCGAGAATCCCTCTGGTGGAACTGTAGTTAAAGGGCAGCTTTCAAAACATTGATTCTTTAGAACAGTTTCCGAAAAGACATTAGACACAAAATGCTGGAGTAACTCAGCGGGTCAGGCAGCATCTCTGCAGAAAATGAATAGGTGACGCTCCGGGTCGAGGCCCTTTTTCGGACTGAGAGTCAGGGGGGGGGGTGGAGGGAAACGAGAGATATGAAAAATGAACATAGAACAAATGAATGAAAGATATGCACAAGGACAAATCAAAGGCAACAATGTGGCACGGTGACACAGCGGTACAGCTACTGCCTTACAGCGCCAGAGGCCCGGGTTCGATCCCGACTACGGGTGCTGTCTGTACGGAGTTTGTATGTTCTCCCCGTGACTGCGTGGATTTTCTCTGAGATCATTGGTTTCCTCCGAGATCTTCGGTTTCCTCCCACACTCCAAAGACGCACAGGTTTGTAGGTTAATGGGCTTGGTGTAAATGTAAAATTGTCCCTCGTGTCTGTGGGGTAATGTTAATGTGCGGGGATCGCCGGTCGGCGCGGGCTCGGTGGGCCGAAGGGCCTGTTTCCGCGCTGTATCTCTAAAACTAAAACAATGATCAGGGGAAAGGTGTGGCCCGCAAATTGATGGGCTTATTCAATGGTCTAATGTTGGCTTCTGTTTCATTCTCCCTCCTCTTCTTTCAGTGGATATGGCTGCGCCGATCACTACCTGGAATCTGACACTGTGCTGCACTCCTTCCAAATGCTGGCAGAACTCTTGGCCTCTCCAACTACTGAAGACATCATTTGTGATGTAGGCATGTGAGTGGATGAAATGCAGAAACGTAAATGTTATTCTAAACTTGTCTACATCGGCTAGACCAAGCGCAGGCTTGGCGATCGCTTCGCCCAACACCTCCGTTCGGTTCGCAATAACCAACCTGATCTCCCGGTGGCTCAGCACTTCAACTCCCCCTCCCATTCCGAATCCGACCTTTCTGTCCTGGGCCTCCTCCATGGCCAGAGTGAGGCCCGGCACAAATTGGAGGAACAGCGCCTCATATTTCGCTTGGGTAGTTTACATCCCAGCGGTATGAACATTGACTTCAGGTCGTCCTTGCTTTCCCCCTCCTTCCCCTCTCCCACAGCCCACTGTCTCCGCCTCTTCCTTTCTTTTTCCCACCCCCCCTCCCAACATCAGTCTGAAGAAAGGTCTCGACCCGAAACGTCACCTATTTCCTTCTCTCCACAGATTCTGCCTCACCCGCTGAGTTTCTCCAGCATTTTAGTCTACCTTCTAAACGAACCATGTCATTTACATCTGAGATTTTACATGTGCCACACATTCAACGTTATTCTATTGCAGATAGACAATAGACAATAGACAATAGGTGCAGGAGTAGGCCATTCGGCCATTCATTTAATAATGGCTGATCATCCCCAATCAGTACCCCGTTCCTTCCTTCTCCCCATATCCCTTGACTCCGCTATCTTTAAGAGCCCTATCTAGCTCTCTCTTGAAAGCATTCAGAGAACCTGCCTCCACCGCCCTCTGAGGCAGAGAATTCCACAGACTCACAACTCTCTGTGAGAAAAAGTGTTTTCTCGTCTCCGTTCTAAATGGCTTACCCCTTATTCTTAAACTGTGGGCCCTGGTTCTGGACTCCCCCAACATCGGGAACATGTTTCCTGCCTCTAACGTGTCCAATCCCTTAACAATTAAAAATTAAATATTATTTAATAATTATGATAAAGCATGTATTGAAATAAATCAAATGGTATTTTTAAATAAGTAAATAGGAGTCACTGCAACTGAAGTCACAGAGTGCTGGAGTACTCCAGGCAACATCTCAGGTGAAGACAAGAAGCAGAAACAAAGAACTGCAGATGCCGGTTTATACCAAAGACAGACACAAAGTGCCGGAGTAACTGAGCGGGTCAGGCAGCATCTCTGGAGAAAAATAATTGGGTTGGGACAGTCTGAAGAAGTGTCACCCATCGTTTTTCTCCAGAGATGCTGCCTGACCCGCAGAGTTAATCTGAGCTGTATCTCTGAAGTCTAAAGAATGGAATCCTGACAGTAGACAGCTTCTGTCGAGAGAGGTGAACAGAGTTGGCATTTTAGACTGGCAATCTTTTGTTCTAACTTTCAGACAGTCCGATAGTTTCCTGGCCAGCATTCCTGATCCAAGGTCTTATTTTCGGATTTATTTAATTTTTATTGGTGCATATCATACTTCTTGTCGCTGGGCGCTAAATGCTTCGAACTTTAGAGATACAGCATGGAAACAGTCCCTCCGGCCCCCAGATCACCCCATACATGAGGAGTGTTCTACACGCGAGGGAAATTTACAATTTTAACAAAGCCGATCGACATGCAAATCTACATGTCCTTGGGGTGTGGACCGGAGGAAACTGGAGCACCCGGGGAAAACCCACGCGGCCACGGGGAGAACGTACAAACTCCACACAGACAGCACCCGTAGTCAGGATCGAATCTGGCTCTCTGTCGCTGTAAGGCGGCAACTCTACCGCTGCGCCACCGTGCCGCCCATTAATTTAGCCACATCACTGCCATCCCTACTGCTAAGAGATTAAAAAAACAATTAGGTAAAAAGATTGGTTGAATAAGATAAAGGTTCATAAGTCATTGGTTTAATCTCTCCATCTTTTTTCTTGCACTCCAGGCCAGTCATGCATAAAAGTTCCCTCTACAACTGCAGGGTGATCTTTCTCAACAAGTAAGTTTGAACTTTACTGCTTTCGTGTGTGTTAGATGTTCTAGTGGTTTTGGTGAACGTTGTACAGGTCCACCACCGATTTTCCGGCAATTGATTTGTCCGGCGCTGGCTCGAAGGGCCGAATGGCCTACTCCTGCACCTATTGTCTATTGTCCTTTAATCCGGACAAAATGATGAGAGCATTGCGTGTGGCGCGCGCTCTTTTGAGACGTGAGCCTCCATCGTGAAAGCGTTAATTGTTTAATGCTTTGCTCATTGTTAATTATTTATTTAGGTTTCTAGCAGTCCATGATGCTTTAGAGGGACGGGAGGGGTATAATTAGTGGGTCTGGGGTGTATTGTTGAATTATTATTACGTGACCTCTGTTGGTCCGGTAACATGGATAATCCAGCAAGACTCTGGGACCAAGGGTGCCAGAAAATTGATGGTGTGCCTGTGCAACGTTTTTTTACATTCGGCATTCTCTGCACCTTTTCAAGCTTGACATCATCTTTCCTATCACATCGTGCCCAAAACTGAACACAATACTCTCAATGTGTTTACCCGACCTATTCCTCTCGTGATTTTGTACACCTCTGTAAGATCACCCCTCATCCTGCTGCACTCCAAGGAATAGAGTCCCAGCCTGCTCAACCTCTCCCTATAGATCAGTCCCTCGAGTCCTGCCATCATCCTGGTGAATCTGCTCTGAACCCTTTCCAGCTTGACAACATCTTTCCAATAACATGGCGACCAAAATTGAACACAATAGTCTAAAGGGCCTGTCCCACTTACGTGATTTTTTTCCGGCCACCTTGCCGGCACCCGTCATAGTCGCAGCAGGTTGCCGAAAATTTTCAACGTGTTGAAAATCCAGTGGCGACCAGAAAAAGGTACGACTGACTCTTTGGGCGACTACTCACGACCAAACAGGCGTCACCCCGCGACATGTCACCTGTATGGTCGAGAGTAGTCGCCCAAAGAGTCGTACCTTTTTCTGTTCGCCGCTGGATTTTCAACATGTTGAACATTTTCGGCGACCTGCTGCGATTATGACGGGTGCCGGTAGTCGCCGAAAAAATCGTGTAAGTGGGACAGGCCCTTAAATGTGGCCTGACCAACATCTCACAATGGAATGATATTATCCAAACTCTTTGTACTTCAGAAACGCACTTTATATCGGAGAGTGGGTTCTGATTCAGGTCAAAGCGCTGTTGGTGGCATGAGGTTGTCTTTAGTGGGTCCCATTGGATTGGAGGACATTTTGTTGTCCACCTTCTCTCTCCAAAAATAACTTGTACTCTGAACTTCTGCAGGCCAGCCCAGTAGTGCATGCCATTTGCAAAATGTACTCTGCCATGTTTTTGCCGCATTTTGCCGCAAGTCCCAGCTGCAGATGGCCATACAGTCCCCTTGCAGCCATCGCCTAGATTGGATCATCCCACCAACCATCATCCCTCTCCTCGCCCGGCCACCCTCAGCCTCCAGGTTTGAGCATCACTGGTCTGTTGTCCCGATTGTTGTTACTGATTTTTGTTTTTGTCCAGTTTAGTTTGGAGATAGACCGCTGAAACAGGTCCTTTGGCCCACCGAGTCCTCACTGACAAGCGATCCCCACACACCAACACTATCCTACACACACTCGGGACAATTTTACATTGATACCAAGCCGATTAACCTACAAACCTGTACGTCTTTGGAGTGTGGGAGGAAACCGAAGATCTCGGAGAAAACCCACGCTGCCACGGGCGGAACGTATGTGTTTGTGGGTTTTTTTCCAATCGTAAAGAAGATGAATAACAATTCTGTTGCTGTTAATGTTATAGGAAGATTTTGTTAATAAGACCAAAGATGATGATGGCGAATGGAGGAAACTACAGAGAATTACGTTGGTTTCTCCCTTGGAACAAACCAAGGTGAGGCCAAATATTCCTTGCATCCGAACGGACTTTAGACACAAATGTTATGTTGTCCTTCCTGAAACTAGATCTGAACTGTGATGCAGGAGTCATGTGCTCAGGTGAGGGGGAAAGATTTAGTGGGGAAGGAACCTAAGGGGAAACTTTTTTACACAAAGGGTGGTGACAATAGACAATAGACAATAGGTGAAGGAGTAGGCCATTCGGCCCTTCGAGCCAGCACCGCCATTCAATGTGATCATGGCTGATCATCCCCAATCAGTACCCTGTTCCTGCCTTCTCCCATATCCCCTGACTCCACTATCTTTAAGAGCCCTATCCAGGGTATATGGAACGAGCTGCCGGTGGAGGTAGTTGAGGCAGGGACTATCGCATGTTTAAGGGGCATTTGGATAGGTACATGGATAGAATAGATCGAGAGGGATCTAGACCAAACACTGCAGGTGGGACTAGTGAAGATGGGGCATGTTGGTCAGCATGGGCAAGTTGGGCCGAAGGGCCTGTTTCTGTGCTGTATGCTGTATGACTCTAAGATACTCCCTGTACACGAGGGACAATTTACAGAGGGCCACTCAACCTTAAAACCTAAGGTAGACACAAAATGCTGGAGTAACTCAGCGGGTGAGGCAGCATCTCCTTCTGTCCCTTCTCATTCCTTCTCTCCAGAGATGCTGCCTCAACAGCCGAGTTACTCCAGCATTTTGTGTCTACCTTCGATTTAAACCAGCAACTGCAGTTCTTTCTTACACCAACCTTAAAACCCGCACGTCTTTGGGATGTGGGAGGAAACCGGAGCACCCGAAGAAAACCCACACTGTCACAGGGAGAACATGCAGACTCCACACAGACAGCACCAAAGGCCGGGATCGATCCTGGTTCTCTGCCGCTGTGAGGCAGCGTCTCAACCCGCTGTGCCACCGTGATGCCTGAAGCTTTAGCTTTGTGAAGCTGAGAATGGGTAATCAGCTGAGGCAATGGGTAGAAAAGGATTGGAGACGAGCTGATCTTGTGTGAATTGGACACTGTGTTGTTCGGGTTATTTTTGTCACATAACCGAGGTACAGTGAAAAGCATTTTTGCCGGGTGCTATCCAGTCAGCAAAAAGACTATACAGAATAGATACAGGATAAAGTGTCAAGTCAGGAGTCAAGGGAGTTTTATTGTCGTGTTTCCCAGATAGGACAATGAAATTCTTGCTTGCTGCAGCACAACAGAGTATGTAAACAAAATACAGAACAGGAGATACAGGTTCTGTGTGTCTATATAGCATAGACTATATATATACACAATAAATAAACAGATAAAGTGCAAAAGGCTGTTATTGTTCAGAGTTTGTTTGATGTCGAGTTTAATAGCCTAATGGCTGTGGGGAAGAAGCTGTTCCTGAACCTTGATGTTCCAGATTTCAAGCTCCTGTACCTCCTTCCCGATGGCAAGACGGAGAGATGAGTGTGTGGCCAGGATGGTCACTAAAAATGGGCTCAACAGATGGATATGTTATTTGATGATGCTGGCTGCCTTTTTGAGGCAGCGACTGCGATAGATCCCTTCGATGGCGGGGAGGTCAGAGCCGATGATGGACTGGGCAGTGGTCAAGGGATATAACATTAGTGTAAGTCCAGTAAAATCCAATTAAAGATAATCCGAGGGTCCCACTGAGGTAGATGGGAGGTCATCATGCCCGATGTTGGGGGAGTCCAGAACCAGGGGCCACAGTGTAAGAATTCAGGGGGAAGCCATTTAGAACGGAGATGAGGAAAAACCTTTTCACACAGAGAATTGTGAGTCTGTGGAATTCTCTGCCTCAAAGGGTGTTGGGGGCTGACTCTCTGGATACTTTCAAGAGAGAGCTAAGAGCTCTTAAAGATAGCGGAGTCAAGGGATATGGGGAGAAGGCAGGAACGGGGTACTGATTGTGGATGATCAGCCATGAACACATTGAATGGCGGTGCTGACTCGAACCTGCACCTACTCCTGCACCTATTGTCTATTGTCAGAACCGCTCTCTAGTTGGTGAGAGGGTGATTTAATTGCTTGATTTAGCAGCTGGGAAGAAACTGTCCCTGAAACTGGAGGTTTAACCTTCTGTACCTCTTGCCTGGTGGGAGTGGGGAGAAGGGGGAATGAGTGGGGTGCAACTCGTCCTTGGTTTTGTCGGTGGCCATGCCGAGGCAGCGTGAAGTGTCGATGGGGTGAATGGGAGGGAAGTTGGTTCGTGTGACGGACTGGGCTGCGTCCACAACTCTGCAATTTCTCCCGGTCTTGGATGGAGACGGCATCCGTGCGTATCAGACGCGATGGCGTTGGGCTTGGGATTGGTAGAAAAAATATCAACCAGGTTCCTGGGCTCGAGCTGGTGCTCGATGAGGTCGGTTTATTTATTTATTTAGTTTAGTTCATTGTCACGTGTACCGAGATGCGGTGAAAAGCTTTTGTTGCGTGCTAACCAGTCAGCAGAAAGACAATACATGATTACAATCGTGCTGTTCGCGGTGTACAGATATATTTGAATTTCTTCATTTGTCATTCAAAACCAAGTTTGAACGAAATGTCGTTCTCCTCCAGGAGAGTCACCGTGATAGATGTTTGTGTTAAATTGTGTTAATTGTGTGTTTTGTTGCTTTTTTACTTTTATGACTGCGCGGTAACGAAATTTCAAAAAAGGGAATAACGTTTAGTGCAGTGGTTCTTAACCTTTTTGGCACACGTGCGTGCATACGCGAGCAAAATACTGTATGTGGTACCACGTACCTTTTGTTAGGTTCCTAAAAATGGGCTCAACAGATGGATATGTTATTTATGACCCCTTCATGTCCACCGGCAAAACCCCAAACGACCCCCAGTGGGGGTCCCGACCCCCCAGGTTAAGATCCACTGGTTTAGTGCAAGATAAAGCCAGTAAAGTCCGATCAAAGATAGTCCGAGGGTCTCCAATGAGGTAGATAGTATTTCTCTCTCGACTGCTCTCGAATTGTTGGGTCGTTAGCAGTGGCTGGGTTAAGTTTGAATTAACTTTTAATTTTTAATGTCCAAGCAAACTTATGATTGAAACTTCTCTGCGATCATTGCAGTGATCAATGCATCAACATATGGATGGTGTTAGATGTGAACATTGTGTGATGAAATACCAACAATGATGCATAAATTACTAATTATGATGTGGTGGAAGGAACAGCTCGAAATTTTATCATGTTTATTTAAGTGTGTGATATTTTATCAGGTTTGAACAAATCGAGAATAGTGTTTTGATAATGATCTATGCAATCACTGTTGCCTCTTGTCACCTGACCTTGTGCATGCTTGTATTACGCTTAAATGAAAAGCAAAGTTGAAACACCGAATGTAAAAATGCTTGTCAGGAACATTACATGTTGGAGCCAAAGTTCTGCATTGACCTTTCCAAAAAGAAAAGCAATGCTAAAACGCAGTTGGAAAATGAGAATAGAGAGAGGCACGGCATGGGAACAGGCCCTTTGGCCCACTGAGTCCATGCCGACCGTTCACACTGGTTATCCAGCTCACTTGGGGCAATTTACAGAAGTCTAATTAACCTTCAGTCCCGCGCATCTCTGGGATGTGGGAGGAAACCGGAGCACCTGGAGGAAACCCACGCGGTCGCAGGGTGAACCTACAAACTCCACACAGACAGCACCCGAGATCAGGATCAGTCTCGGGTCTCTTTGAGTTTCAGTTTAATTTATTGTCACGTGTACGGAGGTACAGTGAAAAGCTTTTGTTACGTGCTGACCAGTCAGCAGAAAGACAATACATGATCACAATCGTTCCATTTGAAGTGATAAGGGAATAATGTTTAATGCAGGGGTCGGCAACATACGGCCCCCGGGCCGAATGCGGCCCGTAACCCGAAATCATCCGGCCCGTAGGCGGATTTTTTTCCCCGTAATCAACCGGCCCGCCGAGCGCTCACCATGAGCGCCGAGCTCTGGCCGTACCGCATCCTGCTCAAAGCCGCCGGCACGGCCGCGCACCTTCTGTGAACACGTTTGAGGAGGAACTGCAGTAGCTGGAAAAATCGAAGGGAGACAAAAAATGCTGGAGAAACTCAGCGGGTGAGACATGCGAGGGTTGCACGAGGCTGCCTCACCAGCATTTTTTTCGAACCTTCTGTGAATACGTGATTTGATGCCTGCCATCCGGGGCGGGATGGGGGCGGGATCCATGTGTACACGTGATTGACGTGGTCCGCCATCCGCTCACAGACGTGCGTCCCGGCCCCCTATGCAGAACAAGGTTGCCCACCCCTGGTTTAGTGCAAGGTAAAACCTGCAGCAAGGTAAAGCACCATTGTGCTGCCCTTTGGACATAATAAACCTCGGACAGTGTCCATAAACTTAAAGAGAATTATGTTGGCCTCACAAAAGGAATCTGGATTGACCTAATTGGAGCAGTGCCACTGGAATAATTCAATTTGAACTGTTTAAAAGCTTATGTATAACGAAGGATTTATATGCAAATGATTTAAGTGATCATTGTTTTATTATTCATAGGAAAATCGAGGAGCATTACCTACCAGAGATAATCCAGTCGGTGACAGGACAGGTGAGCTGAACTGTGGACCCACATTTTTTTTGGGGGGGGGGGGGGGGGGATATTGTCATAGAATGGATTTTAGAATGGGTGACACCCACATCCCAGAATGTGAGCAGTCTTGAACTAATATATACCTCATTGAACTAAACTGAACGATAAGATGTCAGTCGTAATCAAGGTATCAACCAAATTCATCCTACTGCAACCAGAGAGCAGTCCTGAACTACTATCTACATCACTGTTGGCCCTCGGACTATCCTTGATTGGACTTTAGACACAAAATGGTGGAGTAACTCAGCGGGTGAGGCAGCATCTCTGGAGAGAAGGAATGGGTGACGTTTCGGGTCAACTTGCCCATGCCGGCCAACATGCCCCCGTCTACGCCAGTCCCACCTGCCTGCGTTTGGCCCACATCCCTCCAAACCTGTCCTATCCATGTACCCATCTGAATGTTTGTTAAACATTGTGATAGTCCCTGCTTCAACTGCCTCCTCCTGCAGCTCATTCCGTAATGGCAATTCTCCAATGTCCAACTTTCCGCTGCAGGTAGGGAGGAGTGATCTTACGCAGATTAAAAGAACAGATTTTCCAGTCGTTATTTCCAGTTTAATTGATTCTTTATTGAAGCAGTTGTACAAACAAAGAGATGATCATTCCAGGATCTCCTTATTCTCATACAAGCAGCAACTTTCCGTTCTCTCCCATCTGTCCCCTGATCTGTTGAGAGGACTGTAGACCCTCCCCCTCCTATGCCTGGTCTGAATCACTCCCTGTCCCCTAAGCCCCATATGTTACGGCCCTCTATCATCAAATGACCGCCTCTAAGTGTCCAAAATAATACTGCTAGAAATATCTAGACAAAATAATATAATATGCCATCAGTAGCTAGCCTAAACATAAATGGCTCCTACACATTCCATACACCCACCACCCTTTATGTAAAAAAAAAATTGTCCCTCAGGTTCCTATTAAATCTTTTCCCCCTCACCTTCAACCTGTGTCCTCTGGTTCTCAATTCCTCTCCTCTGGGAAAGGACACTAAGCCTTCACTCTATCTATTCCTCTCACAATCTTGTACATGTCAAGCAGATTAGCCTTCATCCTCCTGCGCTCCAAGGAATAAAGTCCTGGCCTGTAGCCCAGGCACTTGAATCCTGGCAACATCCTTGTAAATCTTCTCTGCACCCTTTCCAGCTTGACAACATCTTTCTTCTAATATGGTGACTATAACTGGATGAATAGTTCAAGTTCAAGTTCAAGTGAGTTTATTGTCATGTGTCCCTGATAGGACAATGAAATTCTTGCTTTGCTTCAGCACAACAGAACATAGTAGGCATTGACTACAAGGCATTCTATAAATATATACACACATGAATCAATATACTGATAAAGTGCAAATAACAGTATTGGCTAATAAAGTTCAGTGTTATGTCCGAGCCAGGTTTAATAGCCTGATGGCTGTGGGGAAGTAGCTGTTCCTGAACCTGGTCGTTGCAGTCTTCAGGCTCCTGTACCTTCTACCTGAAGGTAGTAGGGAGATGAGTGTGTGGCCAGGATGGTGTGGGTCCTTGATGATACTGCCAGCCTTTTTGAGGCAGCGACTGTGGTAGATCCCCTCGATGGAAGGGAGGTCAGAGCCGATGATGGACTGGGCAGTGTTTACTACTTTTTGTAGTCTTTTCCTCTCCAGGGCGCTCAAGTTGCCGAACCAAGCCACGATGCAACCGGTCAGCATGCTCTCTACTGTGCACCTGTAGAAGTTCGAGAGAGTCCTCCTTGACAAACCGACTCTCCTTGACAAACCGAATCTTCTCAGGAAGTAGAGGCGCTGATGTGCTTTCTTAATAATGGCATCAGTGTTCTCGGACCAGGAAAGATCTTCAGAGATGTGCACGCCCAGGAATTTGAAGCTCTTGACCCTGTGATTCATAACATAGTTATGACTATAGTTATGAATCACATCCCTCTGGAAGGCAACTCCAGACTTTCAAAGCCGCCACAGCCAGACATAAAAACACCTTTTTTCTACGAGCAGTAGCTCTACTCAATAACCAAATAAAGGGGAGGTCATTTAAAACTGAGGTGAGAAAAAACTTTTTCACCCAGAGAGTTGTGAATTTATGGAATTCCCTGCCACAGAGGGCAGTGGAGGCCAAATCACTGGATGGATTTAAGAGAGAGTTAGATAGAACTCTTGGGGCTAGTGGAGTCAAAGGATATGGGGAGAAGGCAGGCACGGGTTATTGATAGGGGACGATCAGCCATGATCATAATGAATGGCGGTGCTGGCTCGAAGGGCTGAATGGCCTCCTCCTGCACCTATTTTCTATGTTTCTATGTTTCTATAAAAGTCTGTAGCCTCCATTTGCTCTGGTATTTTATTTCATTCACATGTTTAAACTATAATGTTTTATTCTTAATGTTTTCATGTTTTATGTTTTATTCTTAATTGTTTTTTCTGTATGTCATGTGGTCACTTGCGAGCGGAGCAGCAAGGCAGATTCCTTGTATGTGTACATACTTGGCCAATAAACCTATTCATTCACAATACTCTAAAGATGGACATAAAATGCTGGAGTAACTCAGCGGGACAGGCAGCATCTCTGGGGAAAAGTTTTGGGTCGAGACCTTTCTTCTTCAGACATCAGACTCGACCCCAGACATCACCCATTCCTTCTCTCCAGAGATGCTGCCCGTCCCGCTGAGTTGCTCCAGCATTTTGTGTCTTATCTTCATTGTAAACCAGCATCTGCAGATCCTTTCTGCACGATACTCTAAATGAGGCCTCTCTAATGTCTTGGACAACTGTAACATGACCTCCCAACTTCAATACTCGTGACCTCTCAACTTCTGTGCTATAATAGTAATCGTCTCAGCGGCATCTGGCTGCGCCCAGGGCACTTTCCGCGGCGCATGGCCTTCTGGGTAAGCACTGCCGCCATTGCCGGCTTGTTTCCGATGTAAACTTGATCGTACAGTGTTGTGGAAATGACAAACTGCCTTGATTGCACTCGGGTCTGAGAACGGAAAGGTTTATGTAAGTTGTTAAAGAAGGAACTGCAGATGCTGGAAAATCGAAGGTACACAAAAATGCTGGAGAAACTCAGCGGGTGCAGCAGCATCTATGGAGCGAAGGAAATAGGCAACGTTTCGGGCCGAAACCCTTCCGGGTTTCGGCCCGAAACGTTGCCTATTTCCTTCAGGGTTTCGTCCCGAAACGTTGCCTATTTCCTTCGCTCCATAGATGCTGCTGCACCCGCTGAGTTTCTCCAGCATTTTTGTGTACCTAAGGTTTATGTAAGTGCAGGTTTACGTAACTCGACTACGACTTAAGTCTGGGATTGGCTGTATTAGAATGACAGATGAAAGTGGAAGATAATAACAAAACTTATATCCTTCTTTAAAGGAAACAGTGCCATTTGGTGATGCCGTCTTGGCCACGAAGGAGACCTGCCTCGGGAGTGAAATATGTGAGGAGCTCTGGACTGCAAACAGGTGGACACTTTTCCATTTGTATTGCACTTTTCACGGTCTCGTTGTGCCCCAAAGTATTTTATAGCTAGCAGAACTTTATAAATAGTGTCACTGTGGTCAAAATTGAAGAAATGCCACAGCCAAATGGCGCTCAGCAAACTCTCGGAAGTGGCACAGCATTTGTTCAGTTTGTTCAATTTTTATTTTTAGTTTTGAGATATGGCCCTTTGGCTCACATCAACACTACCTTACACAAACTAGGTACAATTTTACATTTATACCAAGCCAATTACCGTACAAACCTGTACGTCTTTGGAGTGTCGGAGGAAACCGGAGCACCCAGAGAAAACCCACGCATGTCACGGGGAGAATGTAGAAACTCAGCATAGACAGCATCCGTGGTCAGGATCGAACCGGGACAGTGGAAGGACTATACATGATTACAATCAAGTCGTCCACAGTGTACAGATACCTAGTAGAGGTCTAAAATAGTGGAGCTATTGTAATGAGTGATTGCAGATCCACTTAAGTTTTAGTTTTAGAGATACAGCGCGGAAACAGGCCCTTCGGCCCACCGAGTCTGCGCCGACCACTGATTCCCGCACACTAACGGTATCCTACACACACGCTAGGGACAATTTACATTTACACCAAGCCAATTAACCTACAAACCTGTACATCTTTGTAGTGTGGGAGGAAACTGAAGACTCGGAGAAAACCCATGTGGTCACAGGGAGAACGTACAAGCTCCGTACAGACAGCACCCTTAGTCGGGATCGAACCCGGGTGTCCGGCGCTGCAAGCGCTGTAAGGCAGCAACTCTACCGCTGCGCCACCGTGCCGTCCATCGGGCTGGGACCATCGTGCAGAGAGTTGCCTGGCTTAGGCGCCATCTTGCAGTGACGGCTAGCTGGTGCTGGAAGGTAGCAAATCTTCCACTGTGCCACCTCTTAACGTGCAAGTAATTTTTCTCTCTTGCAATTTTTTAGGATTAATCCCTCAAATTTCAATTTTGAAATATTGGACTTAACAGATTGCGCTTTCTGCCAAATGGGCTGTCGAGGTTGTAAAGAACAAACTAAATATAATATCCACGGTGGATATTATGGGGCAGTCACGGTGGCGCAGCGGTAGAGTTGCCGGAGACCCGGGTTCGATCCCGACTACGGGTGCTGTCTGTGCGGAACTTGTACGTTCTCCCCGTGATCTGCGTGTGTTTTCTCCGAGATCTTCGGTTTCCTCCCACATCCCAAATACGTACAGGTTTGTAGGTTAATTGGCTTGGTAAATGTAAAAATTGTCCCTAGTGGGCGTGGGATAGTGTTAATGTGCGGGGATTGCTGGTCGGCACGGACCCGGTGGGCCGAAGGGCCTGTTTCCGTGCTGTATCTCGAAAAGAAACTAAACTAAGCTAAACATCACTAACTATCCTGAAGTGAACGACCTTCCTGAGAGAACATTCCTTTGTGTACTAACAAATATTCTGATTCTTATCTTGAGTTATGTTATTGGTGTACACAACTGAAGTGTCGCAAACAAATTCAATTAATCCTTAGAAGCAAGGAACTTGGTTTGCAGAAAAAAAGGAAACAAAGTGCTGGGGTAACTGCGGATCAGACTACATTTCTAGAGAACTTACTGCGCCAGATACCCGGGTTCGGTCCTGACTACGGGTGCTTGTCTGTATGGAGTTTGTACTTCCTCCCCGTGACCTGCGTGGGTTTTCTCCGACACTCCAAAACATGTACATGTTTGTAGGTTAATTGGCTTGATATAAATTTATATTGTCCTGAGTGTGTGTAGGATAGTGTTAATGTGCGGGGATCGCTGGTCGGCGCGGACTCGGTGGGCCGAAGGGCCTGTTTCTGCGCTCTATCTCGAAACTAAACTAAACATGAATAAGTGACGTTTCCAGGTCAGGTTCCTTCTTTGATATGAAGAAAGGACCCGACCCAAAACATCACCTATACGTGTTCTCCAGAGATGCTGCCTGACCCGCTGAGTTACTCCAGCACATTGTGTCTTTTTTACCCCCCAATTCATTCTGAACTTTCCCAGAGCTCTCTCCAAAATTAATAAAAATTATTTTACATTAACAGAAAAAATATTGTTTTCATGCCATTTAATCTTTCTACTAAAATAGTAGATAGTGCTGACATTGGAGAGAATTTTTTTCAGAGATTTATTGGGTTCGGAGACATGAGTTAGCTGAATTTGAATCTAACTGCAAGCTATAGACAATAGGTGCGGTAGGCCATTCGGCCCTTCGAGCACTTTATTATTCATTACCGATTTGGTGCAAATGTGTACAAAATAGTCGAGTCTCAGTTAGAGGAACAAGAGGCTGACAGGACAAAGAGGAAATTAAAAATAGTGGATGCGTCTCAATGTTGTTTGTTATTGGAAAATTGGAACCTTGGATGCTGTCTGTGCGGAGTTTGCATGTTCTCCCTGTGATCACGTGGGTTTCCTCCGGGTGCTCCGGTTTCCTCCCACACCTCAAGACATGTGCGTTTGCAGGTTAATTGGCCTCTGTAAATTGCCCCTATTTAAACAATAGACAATAGGTGCAGCAGTAGGCCATTCGGCCCTTTGAGCCAGCACCGCCAATCAATGTGATCATGGCTGATCATCCCCAATCAGTACCCCGTTCTTGCCTTCTCCCCATATCCCTTGACTTCGCTATCTTTAAGAGTTCTATATAACTCTCTTGAAAGCATCCAGAGAACTGGCCTCCACTGCCTTCTGAGGCAGAGAATTCCACAGACTCGCAACTCTCTGTGTGAAGTGGATAGATAACACAGTAGGAAGTGGATGAGAGAGTGGGATAGATAACATAGAACTAGTGTGTGGATGATCGATGGTCGGGACGGACTCGGTGGGCCGTAGGGTCTGTTTCCATGCTTAAAATCTCCAAACTTAAACTAAACTATTGCAAAAGTTGACTGCACACAAATTAATGCAGGAATAGTCCAGGCTTGTGGATCTATTTGTCCTTGGCTCCGTTCCAATATGCCATTGGGCATAATGATGTTGAGCAATCACTTATTCATACATGCAATGGTTGAGTGAGCGGGGGGGAGAGGAGTTGGGATAAGTTGGAGGAAGACTTCCCCCCCGTCCTGGTTCACAAAAATAGTAAGCCAGAAACGTGAAACTACTTTGTGAGCGGAGCACCAAGGCAAATTCCTTGTATGTGAATACTTGGCCAATAAACTTATTCATTCATTCAATCATTCACTTGGGGCGGCACGGTGGCGCAGCGGTTCAGTTGCTGCCTCACCATGCCAGAGACCCGGGTTCGATCCTGACTACGGGTGCTGTCTGTACGGAGTTTGTACGTTCTTCCCATGACCACCGGGCGCTCCGGTTTCCTCCCACACTCCAAAGACGCACAGGTTTGTCGGGTGCTTGTCTGGCTTGGTAGAAATGTAAAATTGTCCTTGGTGTGTGTCGGATAGTGTTAGTGTGCGGGGATCGCTTGTCGGTGTGGGCCGATGGGCCTGTTTCCGCGCTGTATCTCTAAACCTAAAGGGCTGCAAAGGGCCTGTCCCACTTGGCGATTTTTTCGGCGACTGTCGGCATCATTGACCGACGTATCAGGTCAACGGAAAATTTGCGGTGCGACGACGTATTGACGCGCGGTGCTTTTTAAAATGTTCAAAATCTTTTGGCGACACTGAAATGACGCCGGCAGTCGCCGAAGAAATCGCCAAGCGGGACAGGCCCTTTATGCTGAGGCTTTATAAGACAGTCAGGCCACATTTGGAGTATTGTGAGCAGTTTTGTGCCCCATATCTGAGGTTAATTGGCTTCTGTAAATTGTAAATTGTCCCGCCCGTGTGTACGATAGTGCTGGTGTGCGGGTGATCACTGATAGGCGCGGTCCCTGTAGGTTGAAGGACCTGTTTCCATGCTGTATCTCCAAAGTAAAGTCAAATTTGCATTACAGAAAGGATGAGGTGGCTTTGATGAGAGTGCAGAACAGGTTCACCAGGGCGTGTCCTGGATTAGAGATATATTAGCTCGAAGGAGAGTTGGAAAAACTTGGATCCTTTTTGCTGGAAATTCAAAGGCTTGTTGGTGGCGGTGGGGGATGGAGGGGCATGGTAGGTATATAAAATTATGAGAGGCATGCAGAGAATGGATAGAGACTGCCTACACTTCACACTGCCTCAGCGAGGCCACCAACATAATCAAGGACCAGCCTCACTCCGACCACTCCCTCTTTTCAAGAGGGCTAGAATACAAAAACGGGGATGTAACGCTGAGGCTCCATACGGCGTTGGTCAGGTCCCATTTGGAATATTGTGAGCAATGTTGGGCGCTATATCTGAGGAAGGATGTGCTGGCCCCGGAGAGGGTCCACAGGAGGTTTACGAGAAGGATCCCAGGAATGTGTGGGTTAACATTTGATGAGCGTTTGATGGCACTGGGCCTGTACTCGCTGGAGTTTAGAAGAATGAGGGACGACCTCATTGAAACGTACCGAATTGTCTTCTTCCTGCGTATGGCGCGCACAGCCTAAAGTTGCAGGTCAACTTGTTCGATTTGATCTATTTGTTTGTGCACGTCAGGTTGATTGCATTAGTCGAAACAGGGCGGACCACGTGAAGGTTGCAATCTCCCACCCCTTACTGAGTAGTGAAAAGCTTGGATAGAGTGGATGTGGAGAGGATGTTTCCACTAGTAGGAGAGTCTAGGACTAGAGGTCACAGCCTCAGAATTAGAGGACGTTCCTTTGGGAAGGAGATGAGTAGGCATACAGGTGCAGCAGGCAGTGAAGAAAGCGAATGGTATGTTAGCTTTCATAGCAAAAGGATTTGAGTATAGGAGCAGGGAGGTTCTACTGCAGTTGTACAGGGTCTTGGTGAGACCACACCTGGAGTATTGCGTACAGTTTTGGTCTCCAAATCTGAGGAAGGACATTATTGCCATAGAGGGAGTGCAGAGAAGGTTCACCAGACTGATTCCTGGGATGGCAGGACTGTCTTATGAAGAAAGACTGGATAGACTTGGTTTATACTCTCTAGAATTTAGGAGATTGAGAGGGGATCTTATAGAAACTTACAACATTCGTAAGGGGTTGGACAGGCTAGATGCAGGAAGATTGCTCCCGATGTTGGGGAAGTCCAGGACAAGGGGTCACAGCTTAAGGATAAGGGGGAAATCCTTTAAAACCGAGATGAGAAGAACTTTTTTCACACAGAGAGTGGTGAATCTCTGGAACTCTCTGCCAGAGAGGGTAGTCGAGGCCAGTTCATTGGCTATATTTAAGAGGGAGTTAGATGTGGCCCTTGTGGCTAAAGGGATCAGAGGGTATGGAGAGAAGGCAGGTACGGGATACTGAGTTGGATGATCAGCCATGATCACATTGAATGGCGGTGCAGGCTCGAAGGGCCGAATGGCCTACTCCTGCACCTAATTTCTATGTTTCTATGTTTCTATGTTTCATCAGTGGGTGGTGAATCTGTGGAATTCTTTGCCACAAACGGCTGTGGAGGTCAAGTCAATGTATATTTTGAAAACAGAGATAGATAGATTCTTGATTAGTACAGGTGTCAGGGTTATGGGGAGAAGGCAGGAGAATGGGGTTAGGAGTGAGAGATAGATCAGCCATGATTGAATGGCAGTAGACTTGATGGACCGAATGGCCTAATTCTGCACCTTTTACTTATGACCTTACGACTTTATGGAAACAGGCCCTTCGGTCCACCGAGTCCGTGCAGACCAATGATCCTCGCCCATTATCTCTACCCTACACAAATTAGGGACAATTTTACATTTATACCAAAGCAATGAACTTCTTCTTCCTTGTGTCCGGCCATCTTCTATATCACGTCTTTCCAGTGGTTGGCGCAGGCGAGCGCAGCGGCATTTGGTTCGGCCAGGTCATCTTCGGTACATTGTGGAGTTTGGCTACATCTCATGATGTGTTCCATGGTTTGGGATTTGCCACACACAGCAATGAACTTACAAACATGTATGTCTTCAGAGTGTGGGAGGAAACCTAAGATCTCGGAGAAACCACACGCCGGTCACGGGGAGAACGTACAAACTCTGTGCAGACAAGCACCCGTAGTCAGGATTAGAGAAATCAATAATGGGTGTAAGCTTGCCTGAGCAGCCCAGGACTGATTTCTCTTTACCATCCCTCTAGAACGGTGGAATATATCTCAAGACCCGAGTTTCTGGCGCTCTAAGGCAGCTCCACCGCTACACCACTCTTATGTTTTTTTTAAATAGCCAAAAATTGGACCGTAAGACGTAGGTTCGACTGAAATCACTTCAGTTCCCATCTTCTTCCCTTCGCTGCTGTCAGAACCTCCATCGTTGCACATGTGGACTCTGCAACTCTCTTCCATAAGTTTTCTATCCTAGTTGATAATTCATAGGAGAAGAATGAGGCCATTTGGCCCATCACATCTACTCCGCCATTCAATCATGTGATCCACCTTTCCCTCTCTGACCCATTCTCCTGCCCTCTCCCTGTAACTCCTGACGCCCCTACTAATCAAGAACCTATCAATCTCTGCTTTAAAAACATGTCTTGGTCTCCGCAGCTGTCTGTGGTAATAGATTCCATTAAAGAAATTCCCCCTCATCTCCATTATCAAGTTACGTCCTTTTATTCTGAGGCTGTGCCCCCTGGAAACAGACTGGAAACATCCTCTCCGAGCACTCTCTCTTGGATTTTCATTATTCGGTGTTTTTCCATGAGATCCACCTTTATTCTTCTAAATACTTCAAGTCAAGTGAGTTTATTGTCACGTGTCCCTGGTAGGACAATGAAATTCTTGCTTTGCTTGAGCACAACAGAACATAGTAGGCATTTACTACAAGGCATTCTATAAATATATACACAATGGTCAATATACTGATTAAGTGCAAATAACAGTATTGGCTAATAAAGTTCAGTGTTATGTCCGAGCCAGGTTTAATAGCCTGATGGCTGTGGGGAAGTAGGTGTTCCTGAACCTGGTCGTTGCAGTCTTCAGGCTCCTGTACCTTCTACCTGAAGGTAGTAGGGAGATGAGTGTGTGGCCAGGATGGTGTGGGTCCTTGATGATGCTGCCAGCCTTTTTGAGGCAGCGACTGCGATAGATCCCCTCGATGGAAGGGAGGTCAGAGCCGATGATGGACTGGGCAGTGTTTACTACTGTTTGTAGTCTTTTCCTCTCCAGGGCGCTCAAGTTGCCGAACCAAGCCACGATGCAACCGGTCAGCATGCTCTCTACTGTGCACCTGTAGAAGTTAGTTTGCCCATCAGTGACAAATTAATTTAAGTACCTTAGAACTAAATATAATTGATTTAAAAAAATGCATATTAGTCAAGATATTAATTCCTTGCAGTCACTCCAATGCAATCTAATGAATGTGTGGGTGGATTCCCTGTCTTAAGTGAAGGAGAATGACCCCAGGATGACAATGACTTGTTGATGCTCATCTTAACACCGATAATCTCTTCACCTCACATCTTAACATGACAGCCGGTGTGAAGCCAAGATGCAACTAGTTGCAAACATGATTGAACCAAGGTAACTATGACTACCGTTGCTGTCTGTGGGAAGTTTGCACGTTCTCCCGGTGCTCTGGTTTCCCCCCACATCCCAAAGACGTGCAGGCTTGTAGGTTTATTGGCTTCTGTAAGTCGCCCCTAGTGTGTAGGATAGAACCGGTATACAGGTGAGCGATGGTCGGCACGGACTCGGTGGGCCGAAGGGCCTGTTTCCACGCTGCATCTCTAAACTAAAGAGCTACCTGACCTGCTGAGTTACTCCAGTACTCTATGTCTTTAGATTGGGTACCTTAGTCGGCAGGGATGAGTGGGGCTGAAGGGCTTGTTTGGTACTGTATGGCCTTATGACTCCATGTTCAAAAAGGTTATAGAAAAAAGGGAGAGAGGCATGTTGCTGGCTTTGGAGATGGTGCGGAACAGTGGCTTGAGGCTGGTGGCTTGAGCATCTAATTGACTTCAGCTAACAAAATACTCCTGAAGGAAACCCTTCTTCAGACGTTTCGGCCCGAAACGTCACCTATTTCCTTCGCTCCACGGATGTTGCCGCACCCGCTGAGTTTCTCCAGCAATTTTGTCTACCTTCGATTTTCCAGCGTCTGCAGTTCCTTCTTGAACAACGAATGGGGGAGTAGCCTTGATGGGCAGAATGGCCTAATTCCTCTCCTATCACTTATGAACACCGTTCTCAAAATTCTGTAGAGACACGTTCTGATCCCATCATGTCTGTCAGTTAATTAAAACG
This sequence comes from Malacoraja senta, assembly GCA_038087875.1. Lineage (NCBI taxonomy): Eukaryota > Metazoa > Chordata > Chondrichthyes > Rajiformes > Rajidae > Malacoraja > Malacoraja senta. Next base: position 5,375,958 of record CM075979.1, read on the forward strand.
TAGCCACCAAGTGCACCCCCTCCCTTTTAACGCTGTCAGCTAAGTGAGTTAGAATAGGAAAGGAATACGTGACCCACAATGAAACCCTATTATTTACAATCCAGTGAAACCAAGCTCTAGGTAATGAGGTGAGGTAACTAAAATATGTAGTGTAGATGGAGTCAATGGAAGGGGGGGGGGGGGGTTGGATTGTGTGACGGTCTGGGCTGCGTCTACAAGTTGGGCCTGGAGTTTAGGTTTTTGACACTTGCTTCTGATGTCTGCCCTTGTTATCTTGTTAACATGGTTGTGTTGAGATATGGTGTGTGTGTGAAGGGAAGTCGGAGATTCTACAGACATTTGATAAGAATAAGGTAGACAAAAATGCTGGAGAAACTCAGCGGGTGCAGCAGCATCTATGGAGCGAAGGAAATAGGCAACGTTTCGGGCCGAAACCCTTCTTCAGACTGATAGGGGGTGGGGAGAAGAAAGGGAAAAAAAGGAAAAAAGGCGGAGGAGGAGCCCGAGGGCTGGGGGAGGGGAGGAGACAACCAGATGGCTGATGAAGGGGAGGGGACAGCAAGGGCTAGCAGAATTGGGAGAATTCAATGTTCAAGCCCCCAGGATGTAGACTGACCAAGCGGAATATGAGGTGCATTTCCTCCAATTTCCAGTGTTGCTCGCTGTGGCCATGGAGCAGACCCAGGACAGAGAGGTCAGATACGGAATGGGAGGGGGAGTAATCCTGACATGTAGGGTTGTTAACTTTCTCACTCCCAAATAAGGGACAAAAATTCAAAATAAGGGACAAACTCCCGAAGGCAATTCGTTGACCGACTCGGCCGTGGCTGGGTGAATGATGAGTTGGCCCCGGGTGCTGGACTGCACACGAAGCCCAGCCGGCGGGCCAGCCCGGCAAAGTCCGGTGCCCCCATCCAACTCATGAGCCGATGATCGGCCGTGAGAGGGAGGGGTGGTGGTGGTGTCGGCGGTAAGCGAAGGTCCGAAGGTCAGACAGCTGGCCGGGCTGCCGACCGACGGGGTCACGGGCGAGGCGCTGCTGCTGTTGCTGCTGCACTCCATGGGCTGCACTACGTTGGGACGGGTGAGGCGGGGCCGGACGCGGCGCTCCGACCCGACAGTCCCCTCGACCCGAGTAGTAGCAGTCAAATACGGGACAAGGGCGGTCCCGTACAAGGCAAACCGGAAGTCCCGGCTAATACGGGACAGTTGGTAACCCTACTGGTATGTGATGCAAGGAGGTGTGATGTTGGCAACCAATAGATTAAGGTACAAGCATTGGGATTAGGAGCAAGATACTTCCCTCCCAGCTGCGAGGACAGAGAAAAGACTAAATCTGATAAATCATAAATCAAAAGAATAAGAAGTCACCTCGACCAGTTAAGTTTGGTTTAGTTTAGAGATACAGCGCGGAAACAGGCCCTTCAGCCCAACGAATCCGCACCGACCAGCGATCCCCACACATTAACTATCCCACACACACAATTTTACATTTATACCAAGCTAATTAACCTACAAACCTGTAGGTCTTTGGAGTGTGGGAGGATCTTGGGGAAAACCCACGCGGGTCACGGGGAGAACATTCAAACTCCGTACAGACGGCGCCCGTAGTCGGGATCGAACCCGGGCCTCTGGCGCTGCAAGCGCTGTAAGGCAGCGACTCTACCGCTGAGCCACCGTGCCATCTGCTGACAACCTGAAGATAAAGGGACAAGCATAGGGATTAGGAGGAAGACACTTCCTACCCAACCACGTGTGAGGGCAGAGAAAAGGCCAAAATCTGATAGATGTTTGGATGCCGTCTTTCAAAATAAAAAGTCACCTCTACCAGTTGCATAATACGCTTGAGAAAGACTGACTTGCCTTTGTTCTGTTCCCTGCCCAGCCCTCACATCGCCATGTCGATTGATGGGGTGGAGATATTTACTAATTCTTCAGCGAGCCACCATGTCTTTCGTAAAAGTTATTTGAGGGCCGACCTCATAAAGATGGCCACATCAAAGGTAAATACGTGGGGAAGGGTTTTAAAATATCAATGGATTTGCGGGAACGTCGCAAGAATTGCTGACAGAAATGCTTTAAAAAAGAATAGAATGGAATGCTTTAGTGTCACAGGTGACCAATCACAGTGAAATTCCTTGCCGAAAATAGTCTACCATAAAGACAATAGACAATAGGTGCAGGTGTAGGCCATTCAGCCCTTCGAGCCAGCACCGCCATTCAATGTGATCATGGCTGATCATCTCCAATCAGTACCCCGTTCCTGCCTTCTCCCCATATCCCCTGACTCCGCTATTTTTAAGAGCCCTATCTAGCTCTCTCTTGAAAGCATCCAGAGAACCCGCCTCCACCGCCCTCTGAGGCAGAGAATTCCACAGACTCACAACTCTCTGTGAGAAAAAGTGTTTCCTCATCTCCGTTCTAAATGGCTTACTCCTTATTCTTAAACTGTGGCTCCTAGTTCTGGACTCATCCAACATCGGGAACATGTTTCCTGCCTCTAGCATGTCCAAACCCTTAACAGTCTTATATGTTTCAATGAGATACCCTCTCATCCTTCTAAACTCCAGAGTATACAAGCCCAGCTGCTCCATTCTCTCAGCATATGCCAGTCCCGCCATCCCGGGAATTAACTTGTCAACCTACGCTGCACTCCCTCAATAGCAAGAATGTCCTTCCTCAAATTAGGGGACCAAAACTGCACACAATACTCCAGGTGTGGTCTCACTATGGCTCTGTACAAAGTGTGCTTACAATGTCACAAATACACCCCCCCTCCCCTACCGCACCAGTTCCCCCTTTGTTCTTCCCCCCCCCCCTCCCCGTCCCTGATGGCGGTCCCCCCCGCGCCGGGTCCTCTGTTGTCCATTGTTCAAATGACCTGTAAGGCAGCAACTCTACGTAGAGTTGCTGCCTCACAGCGCCAGAGACCCGGGTTCAATCCTGACTACGGGTGCTGTCTGTACGGAGTTTGTGTGTTCTCTCCGTGACCTGCGTGGCTTTTCTCCGGGTGCTCCGGTTTCCCCCCCACACTCCAAAGATTGTACAGGTTTGTCGGCTAATTGGCTGAGGTAAAATTGTAAATTATCCCTCGTGTGTGTAGGATAGGGCAGGGACAGGCAGCATCTCTGGGGAGAAGGAACGGGTGACGTTTTGGGTCGAGACCCTTCTTCAGACTGATGTTGTGCTGGATTGTAAGGTGCCCATGCGACCCAGGACTGATTTCTCTCTTCCGTCCCTCCAGAATGGTGGAATCTATCTCTTTGCTAACCAGAAGGGGTGTGATGGCGATCGCCTGTATTACGATGGCTGTGCGATGATTGCTGTAAATGGACATATTGTGGCCCAAGGGTCCCAGTTTTCCCTGGACGACGTGGTAAGAACATCAGTAATCAGTGACTTCCGAGACCGACTCTTGTCGTGATTCAACTGCAAAACATTTCCGCATTCTCTAAACGATAAAAAAAATACAAAGTGGCTCTCTGCAGAATTGAAAGTTGATTGGGATTCATCCATCTCCAGAAATTGAGTCATACAGCGTGGAAACTTGCCCACACCGACCCAACTTGCCCACACCGACCAACATGCCCACACCGACCAACATGCCCCATCTACACTAGTCCCACCTGCCTGCGTTTGGCCCATATCCCTCTAAACCTGTCCTATCCATATACCTGCGTAATTGCTTCTTAAACATTGTAATAGTCCCTGCCTCCGGGCAGTGGGCAGGTGCTATAGACCTGCACGGGAAGGTAGACGCTCCCTGCCCCCACGAGTCTCGGGCAGGCGGGGCTCGTCACCCTGGGAAGGCGGTCCTAGGAGAGGGAAAACTCTGATTTAAAACCTCCACTGCCTTGTGGCCGTATCCAGTCATGGAAAAGGCTCCAGGAGTAAACCTCAAGAAAATCCGGAGTCGGAGCCCCTAAGGCAGTTCGTCGTTGTCTACAACCTCGCTCTGGCAGCCCCTGCGACGGCGCTGGTGCCAAACTGTAACGGCCCTGCTGTTCCTTTGGATCGATCAGCGACGTGGAGAGAGGGGGGACGTGCTGCATGGGGCAACAGCCTGTCCTCCATATGACATCGATCGCCCAGGCTTGCATCCGACCAGGATGCATCACCCATGGTCAGTCATGACCGAGGGGGGGGGGGGGGGCCTATTACTAGTCCCTGCCTCAACTACCTCCTCCGGCAGCTCGTTCCATACACCCACCACCCTTAGTGTGAAAAGGTTACCCCTCAGATTCCTATAAAATCTTCCCCCCCCCCCCCCCCTCACCTTGGGTCAAAGTGCGGATGTTTACTGATGATCACAGCTCCTTGGGAAGTGAAGCTGCCCATCTCTGCATGGAATAAGACCTGGACAATATTCAGAAACAGACCTATAGGTGGCCACTGACATTCCTGCTGCACATGTACCAGATAATGACCATAACTGACCTGCAAAAGCATAATCACTGATAAACTCTTTCCATTGGTCTTTTGTTTAAGAAAGAACTGCAGATGCTGGAAAAATCGAAGGTGGACAAAAATGCTGGAGAAACTCATCGGGTGAGGCAGCATCTACGGAGCGAAGGAATAGGTGACGTTTCGGGTCGACCCGAAACGTCGCCTATTCCTTCGCTCCGTAGATGCTGCCTCACCCGCTGAGTTTTTCCAGCATTTTGGTCTATCTTCCATTGGTCTTTTGACCATTCTCCAAATTGTAAAAAAAAAATCAAGAAAATATCATTTGCATCAACGACATGAATCTAACAATCAACTCCGCGACAAGTCCCGACCCGGGGTCCGATCGCCCGGCGTGGGGGAGCTGACATCCCCCTCTAATGCAGGAGCTTGATCGCCCGGGCGAGGAGGCCCAAACGCCGCCGGCTACGGGAGCCAAGATCGTCCCGTCAACGGAAGGCTCGAGGCCTCCGACCGCGGGAGAACAAAGAAGGGAAGAGAATGAACTTTCTTTCGCCTTCCATCACAGTGAGGAATGTGGAGGAGTCACTGTGGTGGATGTTCATGTTAAAATGTGTTTGGTGTGTTCTGTTGCTTTTTATTTGTATGACTGTACGGCAAATGAAATTCCTCGTATGTTGCAAAACAATAGACAATAGGTGCAGGTGTAGGCCATTCGGCCCTTCGAGCCAGCACCGCCATTCAATGTGATCATGGCTGATCATCCCCCAATTGGTACCCCGTTCCTGCCTTCTCCCCATATCCCCTGACTCCGCTATCTTTAAGAGCCCTATCTAGCTCTCTCTTGAAAGTATCCGAGAACCTGCCTCCACCGCCCTCTGAGGCAGAGAATTCCACACACTCACAACTCTCTGTGTGAAAAAGTGTTTCCTCGTGTCCGTTCTAAATGGCTTACTCCTTATTCTTGGCTAATATTCTTGGCAAACATACTTGGCTAATAAAGTATGATTATGATCATGAACTCAGCAACAAGTTTCATAGCCAAAGTCGTAGAGTAATACAGCGTGGAAACAGGCCCTTCAGCCCAACTTGCCCCCGCCGACCAACATGCTCCATCTACGCTAATCCCACCTGCCTACATTTGGCCCCTACCCCCTCTAAACCTATCCTATCCAGTTGTCCAAATGCTTTCTAAATGTTGTGATAGTATCTGCCGCAACTACCTCCTTCGGCAGCTCGTTCCATATACCTGCCACCCTTTGTGTACAAAAGGTTGCCCCTCAGGATCCTGTTATAGCTCCCCCTCACTTTAAACCTATGTCCCCTGGTTTTCGATTCCCCTACTCTGGGTAAAAGACTTTTGTGCATTTACCCTATTTATTCCTCTTATGATCTGATGCACCTAGATAAGTATAAGGTAGACAAAAATGCTGGCGAAACTCAGCGGGTGAGGCAGCATCTATGGAGCGAAGGAATAGGCGACGAGACCCTTCTTCGGACATAAGTGTATACATATTTTCCTTCTTCCTTCAGGAAGTCCTGACCACCACTCAAGATTTGGAGGATATAAGAGCCTATCGCACAGACAAGACCAGTGGAAAATTAACGGTTTGTACATGTCTTTTCCTCTCTTTTCCTTGTACTGAAAATTGGCGTGCAGGTACAGCAGGCAGTGAAGAAAGCTAATGGAATGTTGGCCTTCATAACAAGAGGATTTCAGTATAGGAGTAAAGAGGTTCTTCTGCAGTTGTATAGGGCTCTGGTGAGACCACATCTGGAGTATTGTGTACAGTTTTGGTCTCCTAATTTGAGGAAGGACATCCTTGTGATTGAGGCAGTGCAGCGTAGGTTCACGAGATTGATCCCTGGGGTGGCGGGACTGTCATATGAGGAAAGATTGAAAAGACTAGGCTTGTATTCACTGGAGTTTAGAAGGATGAGGGGGATCTTATAGAAACATATAAAATTATAAAAGGATTGGGCAAGCTAGATGCAGGAAAAATGTTCCCAATGTGGGGCGAGTCCAGAACCAGGGGCCACAGTCTTAGAATAAAGGGGAGGTCATTTAAGACTGAGGTGAGAAAAAACATTTTTTCACCCAGAGAGTTGTGAATTTGTGGAATTCCCTGCCACAGAGGGCAGTGGAGGCCAAATCACTGGATGGATTTAAGAGAGTTAGATAGAGCTCATGGGGCTAGTGGAGTCAAGGGATATTGGGAGAAGGCAGGCACGGGTTATTGATAGGGGACGATCAGCCATGATCACAATGAATGGCGGTGCTGGCTCGAAGGGCCGAATGGCCTCCTGCACCTATTTTCTATGTTTCTATGTTTCTATTGAAGCCCAAGTTTGTAAAGGATTTACCATTAGGAGACTTCTCTCTGCTGCAATACACATTTTAGACTAAACATAGAATTTCACTGTACCTAGGTACATGTGACAATAAAGTATCTTTGAATCAAATATTGAAGTCTAACGTTACTCTTGTGGGGGTTTAACCTCAGTTACTGATGGCTGCTTTGCTCCAGCCTTCACTGACAATGCGTATTTACAAGTCCCAGAATTAAACCAACCCGGTGAATGACATCCCACACAGGCAAATGAAGTTTACCCGCGAGTCCGTGTCAACTTTACACTGTCCTTGGCTGACGATGTCTACGTGCCCTCCATTCAACCCATTCAGATCCGGTTCCATACTCCCGAGGAAGAAATCAGGTACGTTGGAACCTTTGAATCGTGACCTTGCACGGGCGACGCTCGAACCGACGTTGAGATTCACGGCGGTGGCACAGTGGCGCAGCGGTAGAGTTGCTGCCAGAGACGCGGGCCCACCGCAGGTCAGCAGGTCCGCGCCGACCAGCAAGCCCGACCGGCTCACTGGCACCATCCTACACACACTTTTGGGCAATTTACAATTTTACCGAAGCCAATTTGCCAACGAACCTGCACGTCTTTTGGAGTGTGGGAGGAAACCTGAGCACCTGGAGAGAAAACCCACTCAGGTCACGGGGAGAACGTACAAACTCCGTACAGACAAGCACCCGTAGTCAGGATGGAACCCGGGTCTCTGGTGTTGTAAGGCAGCAACTCTACCGCTGCGCCGTCGTGCCATCTATTTGTTCATCTTATGTCCAGTGTATCCCAATTGAATCGCACATTTGTGAGTTGTTCATTGTCTCTTATTCATGTTTCATCCAGTCTTGGACCGGCGTGCTGGCTCTGGGACTACCTCCGGCGTAGTTCACAGGTAAGTCAACGTGAGATCCGAACCGCAGTGTGAGGTGCGAATATCCCAGTGTGTGTAGGATTGCCTTAATGTATGGGGATCGCTGGTCGGCGCGGACTCGGTGGTCCGAAGGGCATGTTTCTGCGCTGTACCTCTGAAGCTAAAATTAAAGTAAGAGAAGGCGTAGCATAAAATAATATTGATAATGATGTTGCACTACGACATGTCAGAATGTAGTAGCCGTCGTCAGGATGGAACCCGGGTCTCTGGCGCTGTAAGGCAGCAACTCTACCGCTGCGCCACCCTGCCGTTTAACATAGGTTAGAATGTCGCCCATGTGAGACTACAATTTGCAGGCCCGAATAGAGGCATTTTCACCAGGTTGACAAAAATGCTGGAGAAACTCAGCGGGTGAGGCAGCATCTATGGAGCGAAGGAAATAGGTGCGGCAGAGGTTCACCTGCACCTCCTCCAACCTCACCTATTGCATCCGCTGCTCTAGATGTCAGCTGCTCTACATCGGTGAGACCAAGCGTAGGCTTGGCGATCGCTTCGCCCAACACCTCCGCTCGGTTCGCAATAACCAGCCTGATCTCCTGGTGGCTCAGCACTTCAACTCCCCCTCCCATTCCGAATCCGACCTTTCTGTACTGGGCCTCCTCCATGGCCAGAGTGAGGACCACCGTAAATTGGAGGAGCAGCACCTCATATTTCGCTTGGGTAGTTTACACCCCAGCGGTATGAACATTGACTTCTCTAATTTCTGGTAGTCCTTACTTTCTCCTCCCCTTCCCAGCTTTCTCTCAGCCCACTGGCTTCACCTCTTCCTTTCTTCTTCCCGCCCCCCCCCCACCCTCACATCAGTCTGAAGAAGGGTTTCGACCCGAAACGTTGCCTATTTCCTTTGCTCCATAGATGCTGCCTCACCCGCTGAGTTTCTCCAGCAATTTTGTCTACCTTCGATTTTCCTGCAACTGCAGTTCCTTCTTAAACTCTTAGGCATTTTCACCAGAGTTGGTTTAACTGTATGATTCTGGACAATGAACTAAGCTGACTAATTAGACTTTGGACTCTAGACATTATAGTGCGGAAACAGGCCCTTCGGCTCACCGAGTCCCCGCCGACCAGCGATCACCCCGCACCCTGCTATCCTGCATGCTCGGGACAATGTTGCAATTTTACCAAAGCCAATTCGCCTACTAAGCTGTATGTCATTGGAGTGTGGGAGGAAACCAGAGATCCTGGAGAAAACCCACGCAGGTCACGGGGAGAACGTACAAACTCTGTACAGACAGCACCCGTAGTCAGGATCGAACCCGGGTCTCTGGTGCTGTGAGGCAGTCTCTGTGGTGCGATGCGATGCTAATATTTGGTGCTACAGCGCCTCCTTGTGTAAGCTGTGTTTCGCTGCACCCTCAAATTCTCAAAGGCGTATATTTCTTGTCATCATGCCTCTCCACCAGTTGAAAATCAAAAACGCTGCAGATCCTGGAAATTGAAAATAAAAACAGATTGTGCTGGGAACGACTCAGATGGGCGGCACGGTGGCGCAGCGGTAGAGTTGCTGCCTCGCATTCCCAGAGACCCGGGTTCGATCCTGACCACGGGTGCTGTCTGTACAGAGTTTGTACGTACATGATTACAATCAAGCCGTAAAAAGATACAGGATAAAGGGAATAACGTTTAGTGCAAGATAAAGTCCGATTAACGATTGTCCGAGGGTCTCCAATGAGGTAGATGGTAGGTCAGGACCGCTCTCTGGTTGGTGATAGGATGGTTCACTTGCCTGATACAGTTGGGAAGAAACTGTTGGTGCTGTCTGTGTAGAGTTTGCACGTGCCTCCCTGTGACCACGTGGGTTTCCTCCGGGTGCTCCTGTTTCCTCCCACATCCCAAAGATGTGCAGACTTGAAGGTTACAATTTTACCAAAGCCAATTCACCTACAAACCTGTATGTCATTGGAGTGTGGGAGGAAACCAGAGATCCTGGAGAAAACCCACGCAGGTCACGGGGAGAACATACAAACTCTGTACCAAGGACCAAGATTAATTGGTCCTCTGTAAAATTGCCCGCTAATGTGTAGCGAGTGGATGAGAAAGTGAAATACCATAGAACGAGTGTGAATGGGTGATCGATGGTCGGCGTGGACTCGGTCAGCAGCAGGACCATTTCCATGCTGTATCTCTACACTAACAGACTAATCCTGCATCAGAACTGATTCGGGGTTTGACCCGAAATGTGGACAATTCCTTTCCTTTCACAAATGCTGCTTGACTCGCTGAGTTCCTCCAGCACACTGATTAATTGAGTCTGAAGAAGGGTTTCGGCCCGAAACGTTACCTATTTCCTTCGCTCCATAGATGCTGCTGCACCCGCTGAGTTTCTCCAGCATTTTTGTGTACCTTCGATTTTCCAGCATCTGCAGTTCCTTCTTTAACACACTGATTAATTGGCCTGGTATAATTGTACATTCTCCCTCTGTGTCGAACAGTGTTGGTGTTAGTGTGTGGGGATCGCCGGTCAGTGCGGACTCTGTGGGCAGGCAGAAGGGCTTGTCTCTGCGCTGGATTTCCAAACTAAATTGAACTAAACCTAAACTGAACTAAACTGCAGATGCTGGTTTACAAAAAAAAAAGGCACAAAGTGCTGGATTAACTCAGTGGGTCAGGCAGCATCTCTGGGGAAAAGGTGCTCCTTGCTTGTTGCTTGTGTCTCTTCATCCTTCTCTCTGTGTCCACAGGCAGGCTTTTTCCTCCCTCTCAGTGGGGGGATAGATAGCTCAGCCACCGCCTGCGTGGTCTATTCCATGTGTCGCCAAGTGTGTTTTGCTGCATCTAACGGAAGTAAGTAACTTTGGGGATCCATTTCTTCCCATTTAACCTCCTCGTTGCTCCATCAAAGAGAGAAGACCCATAGCGTGCATCAAAGGGCGGCACGGTGGCGCAGCGGTAGAGTTGCTGCCTTAAAGCCCTGTCCCACGGTACGAGTTCATTCCAAGGAGCTCTCCAGAGCTTAAAAAAAAATCAAACTCGTGGTAAGCACGGAGAATGAACGTAGCGGGTACTTCGGAGCTCGGGGACGTCTCTTAGCGGCTCGTAGCGCTAACGGCAGGTACTCGGGAAGACTCGCTAACGGCAGGAAAGCTCGGGAAGACTCGTGAAGATTTTTCAACGTGTTGAAAAATATCCACGAGAGCCCCGAGTGCCGGCGAGCGGCCATTACCGTAAATCTCCGAGTTCGAATCAGGGCAAACTCGGGAGAGCTCTTGGAATGAACTCGTACCGTGGGACAGGGCTTTTACAGCGCCAGAGACCCGGGTTCTGATCCTGACCGGAGTTCGTACGTTCTCTCCGTGACCTGCGTGGGTTTTCTCCGGGTGCTCCGGTTTCCTCCCACACCCCAAAGATGTACAGGTTTGAAGGTTAATTGGCTCCGGTAAAAATTGTAAATTGTCCGTAACGTGTGTAGGATCGTGTTCAGGGCCTGTTCCGCTTGGCGACTTTTTTTCGCCGACTGCCTGCGTCATTGACCGACGTATCAGGGTCGGCGAAAGATTTTGAACGTTTCAAAATCCATCGGCGACAAAACAAATGTTGCGACACTTGAGGAAACACCGGGCCGTCACGCCACGACTTTCTCGGTGACCTGATCCGTCAGTCAATGATGCCGGCAGTCGCCGAAAAAATCGCCAAGTGGGACAGGCCTTTTAGTGTGCGGGGATCGCTGGTCGGTGCGGACTCGGTGGGCCTTATGCAGTATCTCTAAACTATCCACACAGTATCTCTAAACTGAACTAAACTAAATCCTGTCACTCAGCCAAATGTCGCATTTGATCCTTTTTCCTTGTTATCTAAAACGTGCTCTGTAGGGGTTGGTGGGCGAAGGCTTTGATGCCTGTGTTTTAACTGATCCACAATAGTGACAAACATGCGTTCACATCATCTATCTCCCTCTCCCTCTCTCCCTCTCCCTCTCCCTCTCCCCCTCTCCCTCTCCCTCTCTCCCTCTCTCCCTCTCCCTCTCCCTCTCCCCCTCTCTCCCTCTCTCCCTCTCCCTCTCCCTCTCCCTCTCCTCCTCTCCCTCTCCTCCTCTCCCTCTCCCTCTCCCTCTCCTCCTCTCCCTCTCCTCCTCTCCCTCTCCTCCTCTCCCTCTCCTCCCCTCCCTCTCTTCCTCTCCCTCCCTCCCTCCCTCCCTCTCTCCCTCTCCCTCTCTCCCTCCCTCCCTCTCCCTCTCCCTCTCCCCCTCACCCTCTTTATTTCCTACTTTCATCTTTACTCTTTGAGGAAAGCATAGAAAATAGAAAATAGGTGCAGGGGGAGGCCATTCGGCCCTTCGAGCCAGCACCGCCATTCATTGTGATAAGCAGTTGAACAATTTTCTGCAGCTTTTGGATCAGAATACTATTGTTGAAGACAGATAGTTGACGACCATTAACTGTGCATTTGCTCTGAAACGTTGTGTTATATCCGATCAGATGAGCAGGTGCTTGCGGATGCGCGGAGGATTGTGAGTGACCATGGTTACGTTCCCAAGGACCCTCGGGACTTCTGCCGGCGTGTCTTTACCACTTGCTACATGGCCAGTGAGAACTCATCCCAGGATACTTGCAGACGAGCCAAAGAGCTGGCTGAGCAAATCGGCAGGTGAGTGGATGCACATAATGTGCGGTATTGGGCCATTCATTACCCACGGGGTCTGAGCCTTGTGACTGTACAGCAATGCAAACCAATGACCTCTTGTCCTTGAGACTACAATTGCTGAGTTCAACTTGCTCCAGGCACAAGACACTGCAGATGATGGAATCTTGAGGGGAAAAAAACAAAGTGCTGGAAGAACTCAGTAGGTCAGGCAGCATCTGCGGAGGAAAACGGATATATGATGTTTTGGGTCGGGACCCTTCTTCAGACTGGGGGGAAATGTGAAGAACAGGTGAATGAGGAACTGCATGAACCGGTTTGCAAAAAAAAGACACAGAGTGCTGGAGTGACTCAGCGGGTCAGGCAGCATCTCTGGAGATTGGAGTCTGAAGAAAGGCTCTGACCCAGAAACGTCACCTGTCCTTTTCCTCCAGAGACGCTGCCTGTCCTGCTGTGTAGGTGGGGTGACAGGAGAATCAGGGTGCTGTTTACCGTAGGTTAGTGTAGAGATACGGTGTAGAAATAGGCCCTTCGGCCCATCGAGTCAACCGACCGACGATCACCCATTCCTAGTTCTATGCTATCCCAATTTCACATTCGGCACACCAGGGGGCAATTTACAGAAGCCAATTAACCTACAAACCTGCACGTCTTTGCAGCGTGGGAGGAAACCGGAGCGCCCGGAGAAAACCCACGCGGTCGCAGGGAAGAAGGTGCAAACTCCGCACGGACAGCACCCGTAGTCAGGATCGAACCCGGGTCCCTGGTGTTGTAAGGCAGCAACTCCACCGCTGCGCCACCGTGCCGCCCTGCTAGGCACCCGAGGGAGAATTGGATGCAGAGAAAAACATTGGATTAATCTGATTACTCTGAGCTGGCGTGGACTCAGTGGGCTGAATAAGCACCTTCTCTGTGCAAGGAAATATAAAAAAATTTTTTTTTAAACTCGGGCACGCTTCACCAACGGCTCAGTGAGTGGTGATGAAAATCCATTCACTGCAAAAGCAAGAGGCATCCCTTTTTGTTGTGAAATATCATCGTACATTATGTTGCATTTAATCTCAGTATTCTGGCTTTTCTTTCTTCCAGCCATCACATCAACGTCAACATTGACTCTGCGGTGAAAGCAGTGATCATGATTTTCAATCTGGTCACCGGCAAATCGCCGCAGTTTTCGGTGCATGGAGGCTGCAACAGGGAGAACCTCGCGCTCCAGAATGTGCAGGTACTAAGGGGCCAATTGATTCTCTGCCAGTGGTGTGGGGCTTAATACCCACCAGTTTGTGATTGAGGCAGTGCAGCGTAGGTTCACGAGATTGATCCCTGGGATGGCGGGACTGTCATATGAGGAAAGATTGAAAAGACTAGGCTTGTATTCACTGGAGTTTAGAAGGATGAGGGGGAATCTTATTGAAACATATAAAATAATAAAAGGACTGGACAAGCTAGATGCAGGAAAAAAATTCCCAATGTGGGGCGAGTCCAGAACCAGGGGCCACAGTCTTAGAATAAAGGGGAGGCCATTTAGGACTGAGGTGAGAAAAAACTTTTTCACCCAGAGAGTTGTGAATTTGTGGAATTCCCTGCCACAGAGGGCAGTGGAGGCCAAATCACTGGATGGATTTAAGAGAGAGTTAGATAGAGCTCTAGGGGCTAGTGAAATCAAGGGATATGAGGAGAAGGCAGGCACGGGTTATTGATAGTGGACGATCAGCCATGATCACAATGAATGGCGGTGCTGGCTCGAAGGGCGGAAGGGCCGAATGGCCTCCTCCTGCACCTGTTTTCTATGTTTCTACACTTCATGGATGTGGGTGAGCCCTGATGATTATAACACTACACTCTGACTGCACTACACCCAGTCAAGAGGCAAGCGTGTTTTATTGTCATATGTCCCAGACAGAACAATGAAGTCCTCACTTCCAGCAACATGCATGTTGTATGTTCTCCCTGTGAAATAAATGTTCGGTGTGTGCGCATGCGCAAGCGCACACACTGAACATTTATTACACGGGAAGAACATACAACATGCGTGCGTACGCACAGGCAGACACACGCGCACACACACACGCACACACACACACACACACACACACACACACACACACACACACACACACACACACACACACACACACACACACACACACACTCTTCTTCGGCCCCCTTCACTCATGGCTGACCATGGGTGTCTCCAGGGTGCTATTCCCTATATGGAGGACGCCTGTGCGTGACTTTGTTTAACGTGGGGAGACTGGTGCACAGACAGCCACCCCATGGTCCTTGACAGATCTGGGTCAGGATCCAGTGGCATGGAGTCCAAGACGACCGGAGACCATTTTCTCCTGCAGCCTTCATCCGCCTTCCCAGCCGTTGTGACGCTCCACTAAGGTCAGCCATCGTCAATAGACAATAGACAATAGGGGCCGGCGTAGGCCATTCGGCCCTTCAAGCCAGCACCCCCATTCAATGTGATCATGGCTGATCATCCACAATCAGTACCCCGTTCCTGCCTTCTCCCCAAGTCCCCTGACTCCGCTATCTTCAAGGGCCCTATCCAGCTCCCTCTTGAAAGTATCCAGAGAACCTGCCTCCACCGCCCTCTGAGGCAGAGAATTCCACAGACTCACAACCCTCTGTGTGAAAACGTGTTTCCTCATCTCTGTTCTAAATGGCTTACCCCTTTTTCTTAAACTGTGGCCCCTGGTTCTGGACTCGCCCAACAAGCGGGAACATGTTTCCTGCCTCTTGCGCGTCCTCCGCCTGTTCCACCGTTGAGGTCTTGGTTGGATTGACCTCCCCATCGACCTTGCCACCATGGGTGGCCCTACCAGGAGCATAGCTCCAGACGGCATTGCTTTCAGGATCTCAGGACCACACAAGCCTCTCCACCACGACAAGGTGACAATCCACGGAGAAGTACACAAACACACAATATAATACTGCGAAAAGACAAAACCAATGCCCCCAAGTCTATGTAGCTCAGAGCTTATTGGCAGGTTGCAGTCTTTAATAACCTGAAGTCAAAATCATACTCCCTGGGAGCACAGTGGAGATTCATGCAGTGATAGACTTTGGACGTTACTTTAGACTTTAGAGATACAGTGCGGAAACCGGCCCTTCGGCCCACTCTGGAGAGAAGGAATAGGTGACGTTTCGGGTCGAGACCCTACTTCACACCGAGAGTCAGCGGAGAGGGAAACGAGAGACATATGAAAAGCTGCACAGAACAAATGAATGAGAGATAAGGACTCAACAAAGCCAGCGACGATGATCGAGGAAAGTTGGAGCGGCAAGTAATAGGTCTTTGGAAAATAATAATTTTAAAGCCAGTTCATGTTTCCATGGCACCCTGTTGGTCTCTCGGTGAACCAGCGTGATAATGTGCACGGGATTTTTGCCGGAGCAACCTGCGATTTCAATCAATTGCAGTATTCATTCACGGGTCGCCCGCCCGCCTACCCGCGCCTGGTCTTACACCAGCTGCTTTGAATTTTGTTTTAGTGCGTGACCTTTTCTCTATGTTTCTCTGCGCAAGTTGCTAAAACACAAGGATCCAGCCAGCTCGCTTCCCAGGAGAA
Source organism: Malacoraja senta (assembly GCA_038087875.1). Taxonomy (NCBI): domain Eukaryota; kingdom Metazoa; phylum Chordata; class Chondrichthyes; order Rajiformes; family Rajidae; genus Malacoraja; species Malacoraja senta. The sequence goes on from CM075979.1 coordinate 5,391,807, forward strand.
AGTATATTACCTGTGATGAAAAGAGACGAAAAATCTACTCGTATTCCTTGATATATGATAATTGAATTGAATTGAATTGAATTGAATTGAATTAGACTTTATTAATCCCCGTATTCAGGGGAAATTCAGATGTCCTTGCAGCACACTAATAAAATACATAGTATTCAAAAGAAGTTCAACACCAAAACATCCCCCCACAGTGGGGACCACTGTGGGGGAAGGCACAAAGTCCAGTCCCCATCCTCTTGTCCACCCAGAGTCGGGCCCACTGAGGCCTCCACAGTCGCCGCCACGGCGCCCGATGTTCTCACCGGGTGATGGTGCTCCGGCGTCGGGAGAACCCCCAGCGGCGTGGGGTACCAGGAACAACCACCTTCCCACCGAAGACCGCGGCTTCCAAGCCAACAGACCGCGCCGGACGGAGCTCCACACACTGGCAATCTCAGCAAGAGATCCCAGGCTCCGGGATGTAACGTTCAGCGTCGCAGCTGGGCCGCTCCACAGAACCGCTGCTCCACGATGTTCTCATCGGCGGTCCCAGCGTACTGGAGTTCCGGCGCGGCGACCCAGGAAAGGCATCGCCCGCTCCACGACAGCGCTCCAGCGCTGCACCGCCGCCAAAGCCGATGTTCTGGCCAGGTCCCCTCAGGGAAACGTCGCTCCAGGACCCGCTGGTAGGCCGCAAGGGCAGGTCGAAGGCGCTGAGTACGACCTGTCCTAATGAGTACATATGGTATATGTACTCGATATATATCGAGCTGATATGAGAGTCTTTGAATCCCAATGGGAGCTGACATCCCCCCCGATGCGGGAGCTGATCGCCTCGATGCGGAGTGTCCGAACGCCGCCGGCTACGGGAGTCAAGATCGTCCCCTCAACGCGGGCTCGAGGCCCACGACCGAGGAAGAACTAAGGGAAGGGACTTGAACTTTATTTTGCCTTCCATCACAGTGAGGAATGTGTAGGAGTCACTGTGGTGGATGTTCATGTTAAAATGTGTTTTTGAGTGATCTGTTGCTTTTAATTGTATGACTGACCTGGCCAATGAAATTCCTCGTATGTTGCAAAACCTACTTGGCGAATAAAGTGCGATTCTGATTCTGATTCTAATAATTAACTTTAAGCTGGAATGGAAAGGGTGCAGAGAAGATTGTTGCCAGGAGCTGTGGGGAGAGGTTGAGCAGGCTAGGGATTTGTTTAAAGTGGAGTTTTTCCATTTAATGCTGATTACATGCCTCTGTGTAAGATTTGAATATACAGGCAAATCAGGAATGCAAAACTATGCTATTGGATACAATTCAATGGCCTGAGCTGCAGGGAAGGGCTGGGCATGCTAAAGCCGCTGTCCCACTTAGGAGACCGAAACAGCAACCTCTGGTGACCTTGCCCGCCACCCAAGGTTTCCATGAGAGTCACCGGAGATTTTGGTCACTCTCCCTAATGGTCGAAAGTGGTTTCCGCGTGGTCGAGGCTTCATCTAGGTTGCTGCTATTTTTTCATCATGATTAAAACTGGCCTCAACTAAAAATAGGTTGCCGTTTTAACAATCGATAATTTTTTAGTCGCAGGTCTAGTCAAAGTCGGTTTTCTTCATTGTCGAGGAAGGTTTTCAACATATGCGTGGGAGGTGGTAGGAGGTTGCAGGTCCCCTCGACCTTGATTTTTTTTTGGGTGGCGGGCAAGGTCACCAGAGGTTGCTGTTTAGGTCTCCTAAGTGGGACAGGGGCTTAAGACTTTATTCCTTGTGGTGCAGGAGAAAGGGATGCAAATTCTCTGCCTCGGAGGGCGGTGGAGGCCGGTTCTCTGGACACTTTCAAGAGAGAGCTAGATAGGGCTCTTAAAGATAGCGGAGTCAGGGGATATGGGGAGAAGGCAGGAACGTGGTACTGATTGGGGATGATCAGCCATGATCACATTGATTGGCGATGCTGGCTCGAAGGGCCGAATGGCCTACTCCTGCACCTATTGTCTATTGTTTATTGAGGTGTATCGTAATGGTGTATAAGCATGCAACTGGGCATGTATACTCTGGAAATTAGAAGGATGAGAGGGGATCTTATTGAAACATATAAGATTATTAAGGAATTGGACACGCCAGAGGCAGGAAACATGTTCCCGATGTTGGCGAATCCATGAACCAGGGGCCACAGTTTAAGAATAAGGGGTTGGCCATTTAGAAAGGAGATGAGGAAAAACTTTTTCACCCAGAGTTGGGAATCTGTGGAATTCTCTGCCTCAGAAGGCGGTGGAGGCCGATTCTCTGGATGCTTTCAAGAGAGAGTTAGATAGAGCTCTTAAAGATAGCGGAGTCAGGGGATATGGGGAGAAGGCAGGAACGGGGTACTGATTGGGGATGATCAGCCGTGATCGCAGTTTCAGGTCAAGACCCTTCTTCAGCGTCACCCATTCCTTTTCTCCACAGATGCTGCCTGTCCCGCTGAGTTTCTCCAGCATTTTCAACTACCTTTAAAATACATAAATCGGGTAGATGCACAGAGTCTCTTCCCCAGAGTACGGGAATCGAGGACCAGAGGATATAGGTTTAAGGGGGTGAGATTTAATTTTAAAAAAAAAATAAAAAAAAAATTTTAAATGTTCGGCACGGACTTGAAGGGCCGAGATGGCCTGTTTCCGTGCTGTTATGATTATGGTTATATGGTTATAAGAATCTGAGGGGTAATTAATTCACGCAAAGGGTGGTGGGTGTATGGAACGAGCTGCCGGAGGAGGTAGTTGAGGCTGGGACTATCACAACGTTTAAGAAACATTTAGACAGGTACCTGGATAGGACAGGTTTGGAGGGATATTGGCCAAGCGCAGGCAGGTGGGACTAGTATTGACGGGATATGTTGGCTGATGTGGGCGAGCTGGGCCGAAGGGCCTGTTTCCACGCTGTGTGACTCCATGACTATTGCAGAGTTTATGTGTCATTTATGTACATTTGATGTTTCTGTGCGTATGTCTGTGTCTAGGTGCCTGTGATGCTGTTGCAAGCAAGCTTTTCATTGTACCTGTAGCTCAACCACTTGTGTGTGGGACAATAAACTCAAGCTGACACTCAAGTCCCACGTCAAAGAAGACAAACCAATGATAATTACTAACATTCCTTGATCTGAGATGTGCTGAGCAGTTTGGCAACATGTTACGATATTAATTTGGTAGAATTCAACTTCCACTTGGCTAGTTTAACAAAAATCAGTATGACCATTGAATTCTCCAATTTTAGGTCACTAACCCACAAATAACACCCTCTGGATAGACACAAAAAGCTGTAGTAACTCAGCGGGACAGGCAGTCTGAAGAAGGGTCTCCAGTATGAAGAAGGGTCTCGACTCGAGACGTCACCCATTCTCCCCAGGGATACTGCCTGTCCCGCTGAGTTACTGCAGCTTTTTGTGTCTATCTTCGGTTTGAACCAGCATCTGCAGTTCCTTCCTACAAATAACACCCCCTTCTCTCCCCCTCACCCTCTCTCCCTTGTGCCCCACCTGGACTCACATCCATTTTCCCCTCCCCCCCCCCCCACCCCCTTCCACCTATATTCCTTCCTCTGGCTTCACAACTCGCTCCTCTTCAATCCTCATCTCACACTTTTAGTCTTTTCATTCTGGCCTTTGACCAACCATCTGCCCATTAAACCCCCTACCCACCTCATCCACATCCACCTATCACTCGCCAGTCTTTGTCTTGTTCATCCTCTCTTCCAGCGTGTCCCCCTCCCCCTCCCCACCACCACCATCAGTCTGAAGAAGGATCCCGACCTGAAACGTCACTTTTCCCAAGTTCTCCAGAGATGCTGCCTGGCCCGCTGATGTACTCGAGTTGATTTGTGTCCTTTATGGGGGTGTCAAGGGTTGTGGGGATAAGGCAGGAGAATGGGGTTGAGAGGGAGAGATAGATCAGCCGTGATTAAATGGCGGAGTAGACTCGATGGGCCGAATGGCCTAATCCTGGAGCTATGACTTGTGAACGTATTGTCAACCAGCATCTGCAGTTCCTTGTGTCTATAGAATAATCCTTTCCTGGTTTTTCTTGTGCGATAAAGGCGAGAATCCGGATGGTGCTGGCTTACCTCTTCGCTCAGTTGACTTTATGGACTTCTGGAAAACCTGGTGGATTGTTGGTTCTTGGATCAGCCAACGTGGACGAGAGGTGAGAAATTCTCCGCAGATCAGGCAGCTTCTGTGGTGGAAGAAACCAAGTATTTAGACTTTAGAGATAGAGCGCAGAAACGGGCCCTTCGGCCCATCGGGTCCGTGCCGACCCGCGATCACCCCGTACGCTAGCACTACCCTACACACACCAGGGACAATTTAAGGTAGACAAAATTGCTGGAGAAAATATTTCCTATTTCCTTCGCTCCATAGACGCTGCCGCACCCGCTGAGTTTCTCCAGCAATTTTGTCTACCTTCGATTTTCCAGCATCTGCAGTTCCTTCTTGACCAGGGACAATTTACAATTTTTACCGAAGCCAATTAACCTACAAATCTGCACGCCTTTGGAGTGTGGGAGGGAACCAGAGCACCCGGAGAAAACCCACGCAGATCACGGGGAGAACGTACAAACTCCATACAGGCAGCACCCGTAGTCAGGATCGAACCCGGGTCTCTGGCGCTGTAAAGAAGCAACTCTACCGCTGTGCCGTCCGAGAACAATATATATCTTGTGGGAGGGCACGATGTAGCTGGCACTCCAGCCCCTGTGGTAGGTCTGGAGAAACAATGACATTATCAGTGTGGTCAGTGATGGGTCTGGATAAGCAACGGCGTTATCAGTGTGGTCAGTGATAGGACTGGATAAGCAGTGGTATTAACTTTGAAATTAACCAAAGCAGAGACAAGGAACTGTGAGTGCAAACTTGAGGAGCCTTTGAACAGTTGAAATAATCTACCAGGTATCCTTGTGGAGATGTGCAGGAAGGAACTGCAGATACTGGTTTACACTGCCGATAAACACAAAATGCTGGAGTAACTCAGCGGGTCAGGCAGCATCTCTGCAGAAAAGGAATAGGTAACGTTGTGGGTCGAGAGCCTTCTTCACTGATAGAGTGGGAAAAATTTACTTTTATTCAAACAAACAGGTTAGCTTCTTAATAAACAGACAACTCACAATACGGTTGGTAGACCAGTTCAAATCTTTACTAATTATCGGCCGATGGAAGTAGCAAGGAAAACCCCAGTCAAGTGAGCAACACAGACCCTTGGCTGTCCTCAGTCCACTTCCCCGAACACAGAATTACATGGTATTATATAGTGGTTTTTTGTCACCTTGGCACATTCCACAAACATTAGTCATGGTCAGAGGTACAGAGAATACACGTTACTACAGGATGCGTCTGAGTTGTCTCGTCACATCAGCTGCATCAAAGGCATCTTGTCATGTGGCATAAGGACTTTACATATCAAAGGCATCGGACATTGGTACAAGATACTTGCATATCAAAAGTCATCAGTCACTGTATACCTCAAAGGCATCGGACATTTGGTACAAGGTATTTTACATATTAAAGGTATCGGACATTATCTCAATACCCCTTACTGGGATTAATCTGGGCTTCCTCTCTTGTCAAATGGTAGACACATGTTATAGTCGTTCATTATCTCAATACACAGCAACCAGAGGCAACCTATACTTGCCTTTCTGTATCAATCTACTGGAGAAAAGCCTGATTTGAGACTAAATATAAGTTGTAAGCTGGCCCAGGAATCCATTTAATATTTTCTTATATTTTTAACATAATTCAGCCTTATCATGTGAGTCTCATCTGAAGAAGGGTCTCGACCCAAAACGTCACCTATTCTTTTTCACCGGAGATGCTGGCCGACCCGCTGAGTTACTCCAGTATTTTGTGTCTATCTTTGTGAAGAGATTGGTGGATATGTTTCCTAACCCTTACTGAAATGATCTCTTTCAGTCTCCGAGGATACATGACCAAGTATGATTGCTCCAGTGCAGATATCAATCCCATCGGTGGCATCAGCAAGGTTGACCTCAGGAACTTTATCCAGTATTGCATTGAAAACTTCCAGCTCACTGCTCTCCGAAGGTAACAAGGTGTTGTAGAGTCATAAACACAGCTTGGAAACAGGCCCTTTCACCCAACTTGCCTAAGCCGACCAACATGTCCCATCTGCACTAGTCCCACCTGCCTGCGTTTGGCCACCAATCCCTCTAAACCCGTCCTATCCATGTACCTGCCTAAATGTTTCTTAAACGTTCTGTCAAAAAATGTTGTACTTGGGATGTAGATTTACTTTGGGTTTATAATGGCGAATGGGGAAACAGAACAGTCCAGCACGAGAACAGGCCCTTCAGCCCACAATGTCTGTGCCAAACATGCCAAGACCATCTCTCGCCCACCCGCACATGGTCCATATCCCTCCATTCCCCGAATGTCCTCGGCCGATTTCAAAGTCTTTTAAATGCCACTATTGCGTCTGCCTCCACCACCACCCCTGGCAGCTTGTTCCAGGCACTCACCACCCTTTGTGTAAAAACAAAACCTGTCCCACACATCTCTTTAAAACGTTGCCCCTCTCACCTTAAAGCTATGCCCTCTAACACTTGATATCTTCATCCCGGGATGGCAGGACTGTCATATGCTGAGAGAATGGAGCTGGCTGGGCTTGTATACTCTGGAGTTTAGAAGGATGAGAGGGAATCTTATTGAAACATATACGATTATTAAGGGTTTGGACTCGCTAGAGGCAGGAAACATGTTCCCGATGTTGGGGGAGTCCAGAACCAGGGGCCACAGTTTAAGAATAAGGGGTAAGCCATTTAGAACGGAGACGAGGAAACACGTTTTCACACAGAGAGTTGTGAGTGTGGAATTCTCTGCCTCAGAGGGCGGTGGAGGCCGGTTCTCTGGATACTTTCAAGAGAGAGCTAGATAGGGTTCTTAAAGATGGCGGAGTCAGGGGATTTGGGGAAAAGGCAGGAACGGGGTACTGATTGGGGATGATCAGCCATGAACACATTGAATGGCGGTGCTGGATCGAAGGGCCGAATGGCCTACTCCTGCACCTATTGTCTATTGTCCGGGGGGGGGGGGGGGGTTACCACTTTCTACGTATCTTTCTCCGTTAGACTTTGCCCCTCTCATCTTCAAAGCTATCATTTGATTTTTCCATCCCAGGGAGAATGCTCTGAGTGTCTACCCTGTCTATGCCTCATAGTTTTATACTTTGGCCCTTGCACTGTGCGGTGTTATTAATGTGCTGTTGTGTTGATCTGTTGCAGCACAATGTCCGCTCCACCCACTGCAGAACTGGAGCCACTGGTAGAGGGACAGATCGCACAGACGGACGAGGTGATTTTGTCTGACATCTTGAATTTCCAGCAACCTCCGATGTTGTATAATTAGCATTTATGATTGCTGCTGAATAAATGTAAGAAGCAGCATCCAACAGAGATGCTAAGGGCAGACATATTGTACGTCGCCCATTCCTTCTCTCCAGAGATGCTGCCTGACCTGCTGAGCGGTACGAATATTAATTTCTCCAACTTCAAGTAACCCTTGCATCCCATCTCTCTCCCCCCCTTCACTGTGAGGGAAGGCAATAAAAGTTCTGTCATCTGCCTCCATTCTCCAGTCTGAAGAAAACGTCGCCTTTCCATGTCTTCTAATGATACTGCCTGGGGTGGGAGATTGCACCCTTCACGTGGTCCGCCCTGTTTCGACGAATGCAATCAACCTGGCGTGCACAATCAAATAAGATCAAATAGAACAAGTTGCCCTTCAACTTTAGGCTGTGCACGCCATACGCAAGAAGAAGAAGATACTGCCTGACCCGCTGAGTTATGCAATTTGTGTCTTTTTTTGTAAACCAGCATCTAGTATTTTTTGTGTCTACCTTGTAGACTGGTTGGATTTCCATTTCCACATAAAGCAAATGGTTCACAAAGCACCAATCCTTTCCGCACAGGTTGACATGGGGATGACGTACGCAGAGCTATCGGTGTTTGGAAAACTCAGGAAGATCGCCAAGTGTGGCCCTTACAGCATGTTCTGCAAACTAATCCACACGTGGAAAGCCATCTGCACTCCTCGACAGGTCAGCCTCACATTGCACTAAGTTCTCAACCCTTTCAAGTCATTGTATGTGGATGTAAAATGTTATTATCAATTTGAGAGAAAAAAACTCTGCAAAATCTTCCCACATGCACTTTCTTTCAGTGTTGTACCGGGTGATTTGTTTTCTAACCACAGTTCCATTTACTTTATTGTCATGTGCAGTGAAAAGCTTTTGTTGCGTGCCAACCAGCCTGCGGAAAGACAACACATGATTACAATCGAGCAATCCGCAGTGTATTAAAAGATTTAAGAGTGTGGAGCGAATGTTATATGTGATTGTAGATCTGCTTCTGTGGGTCGCACGCAAATAGTCACCTGGGCTGGGCGCCATCTTGGAGGATACTCTACATAGAGTAGGGAAGATTCAAACAAGGGGACATGACTTGAGAATTAAGGGACAGAAGTTTAGGGGGAACATTAGGGGGAACTTCTTTACTCAGAGAGTGGTAGCTGTGTGGAATGAGCTTCCAGTGGAAGTGGTGGAGGCAGGTTCGATGTTATCCTTTAAAAATAGATTGGATGGGTATATGGACGGGAAAGGAATGGAGGGTTATGGTCTGAGTGCAGGTAGATGGGACTAGGAGGAAGGTTTTTTTTTAAATTTTTTTTTTTAAAGTGTTCGGCACGGACTTGAAGGGCCGAGATGGCCTGTTTCCGTGCTGTTATGGTTATATGGTTATATGGTTATAGAGCATAGGTCAGGAAAAGGCCCTCGGCCCGCAACGGCTGTGCCGAACATCATGCCAAGACCAACTCTTACCTGCCTGCACGTGATCCGTGTCCCTCCATTCCTTGCATCTTCACGTGCCTTTGCGAAAGTCTCACACTCGAACTGAAAGGTGTTTAAAGATCTTGGCGACCAAGTTGGGGTGGGCGATTGCAACCTTCACGTGGTCCGCCCTGTTTCGACGAATGCAATCAACCTGGCGTGCACAATCAAAATAAGATCAAATAGAACAAGTTGTCCGACAACTTTAGGCTGTGCACGCCATACGCAAGAAGGAGAAGAAGGCAACAAAGTTTCAGATTTGAAGAGTCAAGAATCAAGAGAGAGTTTATTGCCATGTGTCCCAGATAGGACAATGAAATTCTTGCTTTGCTGCAGCACAACAGAGTATTGTAAGCATAAATACTGAACAGTTCAGTGTGTCGATATAGCATAGACCATATATATACATATAAATAAACAGATAAAGTGCAATAGGCTGTTATAGTTCAGAGTTTGTTTGATGGCGAGTTTAATAGCCTGATGGCTGTGGGGAAGTAGCTATTCCTGAACCTGGGTGTTGCAGATTTCAGGCTCCTGTACCTTCTACCTGAAGGTAGCGGGGAGATGAGTGTGTGGCCAGGATGGTGTGGGTCCTTGATGACGCTGACAGCCTTTTTGAGGCAGCGACTGCGATAGATCCCCTCGATGGTGGGGAGGTCAGAGCCGATGATGGACTGGGCAGTGGTCACAACTTTCTGCATTCTTTTCCGCTCCTGGACGCTCAAGTTGCCGAACCAAGCCACGATGCAACCGGTCAGCATGCTCTCTACTGTGCACCTGTAGAAGTTCGAGAGAGTCCTCCTTGACATACCGACTCTCCGTATTCTTCTCAGGAAGTAGAGGCGCTGATGCTACAAGATCGTTAAAATTGCTCGTTTTTTCATAAGTCTGGTGCTGTACAGCAAAACTCTACCACTGCGCCACCATGCCACCCTTTGTACTAATCAACCAATGTACTCATTTGTTTCAAGGTGGCTGAGAAAGTGAAGCATTTCTTCCGCACGTATTCAATGAACCGGCACAAAATGACAACACTGACTCCCGCGTACCACCAGAGGACTATAATCCCGATGACAACCGGTTTGACCTCCGACCATTTCTGTACAACACCAGCTGGTCCTGGCAGTTCAAGTGTATTAATAACCAGGTGAGAACGTTGCTGAACAAGGTTGGTCTGAGAGACCACATGAATGGTCAGATTGACTTGCATTGGCCTGTGGACTGTTTCATCAGTTGTACAGGGCCCTAGTGAGACCACACCTGGAGTATTGGGTGCAGTTTTGGTCCCCTAATTTGAGGAAGGACATTCTTGCTATTGAGGGAGTGCAGTGTAGGTTTACAAGGTTAATTCCCGGGATGGCGGGACTGTCATATGCTGAGAGAATGGAGCGGCGGGCCTGTACACTCTGGAGTTTAGAAGGATGAGAGGGTTTCTCATTGAAACATATAAGATTGTTAAGGGTTTGGACACACTAGAGGCAGGAAACGTGTTCCCGATGTTGGGGGGAGTCCAGAACCAGGGGCCTCAGTTTAAGAATAAGGGGTAAGCCATTTAGAACGGAGATGAGGAAACACTTTTTCTCACAGATAGTGGTGAGTCTGTGGAATTCTCCTGCCTCAGAGGGCGGTGGAGGCCGGTTCTCTGGATGCTTTCAAGAGAGAGCTAGATAGGGCTCTTAAAGATAGCGGAGTCAGGGGATATGGGGAGAAGGCAGGAACGGGGTACTGATTGGGGATGATCAGCCATGATCACATTGAATGGCGGTGCTGGCTCGAAGGTCCAAATGGCCTACTCCTGCACCTATTGTCTATTGTCTATTGTCTATTGTCCCAGCTGTTATCACAGGGCGCCAAATGATAGGGCGGCACGGTGGCGCAGCAGTAGAGCTACTGCCTCACAGCGCCAGAGACCCGGGTTCCATCCTGACTACGGGTGCTTTTCTGTACGGAGTTTGTACGTTCTCCCCGTGACCTGCATGGGTTTCCTCCAAGACCTTGGGTTTCCTCCCACACTCCAAAGACATACAGGTTTGTAGGTTAATTGGCTTGGTAAATGTAAATTGTTGCATATCTCTCTGTGTCCCTCTTCCTGACTCACAGTCTGAAGAAGGGTCTCGACCCGGAACTCACTCATTCTTTCTCTCCAGAGATCCAGCATTTGGTATCTCTCTATTCTTTTTCTCCAGAGATGCTGCCTGATCCGCTGAGTTACTCCAGCATTTTGTGTCAATCTTCGGTATAAACTAGCATCTGCGGTGTACACTCTCTTGTGGAAGTATCAATTTTTAATACATTTACCAATTGCTATTTCTAATGTTTTAATATGCGAGTGGGGGTGGGGGTAATAATTTAAGAAGAATATTTAATTTTAAGGTACAAAGAGTCCGCACGACCAGAAACACTTTTTGTATTTCGGTCTGTGGAGTAGGATTGTGGAACAGTTTGAATGTGGAATTAAAGCAATGTCCAAACATGAACCAGTTCAAAATGACATACAAAAAACTTTTTTCCACAAGGTACAGGGATGAAGGGGATGGTTTACAAACAGGGGTTAATGTTTATTTATTATTTTATTTATCATTTATTTATGTCTTTTGGTTCCTTCATACATATTACTTGTATGTGTATATCAGTTGTATGTATATATATATATGTCTGTATGTATCTCTAAAAATTGTCTGGGGTATTATTATTAGTAATTAATTAATTATTAAATATGGAAGAAGGGTTTAGGGAGAAGGGGTGAGATTAAATAAGTTATTCTTCTTCTCACTCCTTTTCGAGCTTGTAAAGAAAAAGTGTTGGACATTTAAATCTTGCATTATGCTATTCATTGCTTTGCAAATATTGCCTGGAATGTCCAATGTTTGACTATTTCGATTTTGTTGTTTTTATTTATTCCTATTTATGTCTTTACTTGTTCGGAACAAACAAATAAATAAATAAACAAATAAATAAAAAAATTAAAAAAAATGATGTCATTTCCATTTTTTCTCTCCTCAAGGTCACAAGACTGGAAAGTGCTCGAGGAAACATAGCGGATGGTGTTTCCAATGAGATCAAATGAATGCTGCCAGCTAAATGATGTGCTATTAACCTCCGGATGATGTATTCAACGAATCAGGCTGCAGAACTTGTTAATACATCTGACCAAATATGGCAGGATTGGTTTTTATTAAAAATGCTTTCCTTTTAGTGTAATAATACCCACTGTTTTTCCTTCACTTTAGCAATAGTAACATATTAGGTTTAATTTCGTTATTGTCACCTGTACCGAGGTACAGTGATAGGCTTTGTTTTGCTTGCTGTCCGCAAACAGATCAGATATAGTCCGATCTGAAGAAGGGTCCCGACCCAAAACGTCATCTATCCATGTTCTCCAGAGATGGTGCCCGACCCGCTGAGTTACAAGGGCCCCAGCGAAGAAACATCACCTATCCATGTGGAACCAAGCATGGTATAGCCAGAGGGTGGTGAATCTGTGGATTCCTTTGCCACAGAAGGCTGTGGAGGCCAAGTCAGTGGATATTTCTAAGGCAGAGATAGATAGATTCTTGATTAGTACGGGTGTCAGAGGTTATGGGGAGAAGGCGGGAGAATGGGGTTAGGAGGGAGAGATAGATCAGTCATGATTTGAATGGCGGAGTAGACTTGATGGGCCGAATGGCCTAATTTTACTTCGGAGTCACGTAAGTGACTACGTGAAGAAACCCCGTCCAGCCGCACACGCGTCATTATCGATCAGACGCATAGCGTTCATGACCGTGTGTGGAGGAGCAGGAGCTCCTCCAGCCGGTGAGTAAAACAAAAGTAAAACAAAAGTCGGAAGGTAAGTGGAGTTACTTTTCACTTACAGGAGCGTTTCCTTCCTGTTTAGACTTGTTGGTGGAGCTCCACACAAGTTTATTATAGAGAAATGGGAAGGAGAGGCCAGGGACGCACCGTAGTAAAACCCCAGATCCTAAGGGTAGCGGGCGTCAGTCAAGGGAGTCAGTGGCAGCGAAGCCATTAGCTCCCGTTGTGGTCGAATGTGCGTTAAACCGCCGCGGGCGGGCGCAAGGCTGAAAAGAAAAAAAAAAAAAGTCGTCCCGACCTGTAGACTCGGATGAGTCAGACCCGGAGGTATGCCCTCCTCAGGCAGGAAAGAGTATTACACTGCAAGGGTCAAAACGTTTTAACTCCTTATGGGGCAGATGATTTGTAAAGAACCCCCACAGGAGGATTTAAGTCAGTGTTGGCCAATGAAGTATAGCACAGGAGGTGCCTTGGAACAGGCACAAGGGTGGCCTACAGGAGAGCCATCAGTGCCTGTGCAGAAACATTAAAGAGGTTGGCCTACAGGAGAGCCAGTGCCCAAAAATGCCAGAAAAAAGGCAAGTTATGTGTTGGCCTATTGGAGAGCCAGTACTAGAAATGCCTGAACAAAAGGCAGCACAAACGTGCAATGACATATGTGCCAGCACCGACAAATATAAAGTGTAAAAATAATGAAGCGTTGGCCTAGAATTGAGCCAGCGCCAGCAGCACCTGAAGCAGGGCTGCCTGTCCGTGGGCCTACAAGAGAGCCCGCGCAGGGGGAATCTGGCAGAGACTTACCTGAAACAGGGGAGCCAGAAATTACCCAACATAAAAATGAATATCTAGATTTAGATGATTTAAATGAGGACCAGCGCCCATTATCAGAGCCAAAAATGTTCCAAGGCTGGCACAAAACTTTGCTGTTCCCAGAGTAACAGGGGAACCTTTGAGAGAGGAAATAGCTATGACTATAAATTATCTACTCTCCCATCAGCCCAGGAATTAACCATGGATGAGACTATCAAAACATATGAGACCCGGGAAATTGTAGCAGTTACAGCAGTGAATAAACTTGATATGGGTAATTTGAGCAGTGGTTTACGCTCACAAGAATTGAAATTACACAAGTGCTGAAATTTCTGGGGTCAGTGGTTTGGATGAAGGTTATATATCGTATTCACAACAAAATGTAGCACTCATGTGTAGTGCGCACTTTGAAATAAATTGTATTCATAAAAATGCAATAAGACCAAATATTCATCCTAAGTATGCAGGCTCTGCAAACCATGCAATATACAAATGCCTAAATCTGTTTTGGAGAAAATCTAGCAAAGAAACTAAAGGATCACCTATGCTGAGCAGAGCGGTGAGAAGGCAGTATCCCAACAGGCGAAATGTGGTGCTGGAGAAGGAACAATCCTATCATTCTCGTATACACGTTGACGTGCTGCACCGAGGATACGTGGAGGTTACAATGTGCCTACTAGAAGGGGACAACAACAGCCGGTGGCAAACCCCGAGGTTAGGGGGCTTGGTCTGGTAAAGGCTCTGTCTTACCTGTTTGCGGTCATCGGCGGTGAAGCGCGGCGTCGCCGGTAGCGAGGACCGCACGGCAACGGCGAGAGCGTCGAGCCTATCCACCGGAGCGCCGCACGGAAGCTGCGCGGGGGCCGAGTTAATTCAAACACGGCGGGTCCCACGTGCTTGCGGTAAGTAAATAAAAGGGCGGGCCGACTGCGATGACGTCGGCCTGCCGCACGTGACTCACCAGCGGCGGCTGTGGCAGTGGAGGTTTGACGCACGGCGCTCGAGCCATACTGGCGACGGCCCGTGCGAGCGGCCGTGCCTCACTGGCGGCGGCACGTGCCTCACTGGCGGAGGCTGTGGCAGTGGAGGTTTGACACACGGCGCTCGAGCCATACTGGCGGCGGCCCGTGCGAGCGGCCGTGCCGCACTCGTGCATCACTGGTGGAGGTTGTGCGGTGAGTATTTAGTTTTGGACATTGTCGATTTTATTTTAGCACCGCCGCACGGCCCAGGAATTGTACTTTCTCACGAGTGCGCGGTCTATGGCGGCAGATTCTTCCCGTTTCGCCGCCATAGACCGCAGACTCGTGAGACAGGCCTTTAAGAAACACAACAAATGTTTCACACTCACAAATAGGGGGAAGGTTACGATTCTTCCTAAAAGAATGGCAATCAATAACAAATGATTCATTTATTCTATGTAGCATTGAAGGATTCAAAATTGAGTTCTCTCCATGTTTGGATCCTCCAATTCAGCATAATTCAAACTGGTCACGGATTTTCTCAAAGGAAGAGAATGGGTTGATCAAAGGAGAATTGAAAAACTTTATGCAGAAAAGGATGATATAAATGTCAGGAGAACAACACCATCAGTTTGTGTCAAATATTCTCCTAGGAATATTCTCCTAGAAAAGGGATGGTGGATATAGAATCATTTCCGATCTGACAAATCTTAACCTTTATGTACAATAGAAACATTTCAAAATGGAAACATTTACTAATGCCATTTAGCTAGTCACAAAGAATTGCTATAAGGCAAGCATAGATCTGCAAAATGCATATTATTCTGCTTGGTCTGATTTCAACACCAAGATTATTCACTAAATTGCTCAAACCAAATTTTAGCTCTGTTAAGAGCTGAGGGCTATGTATTAATGGCTTATTTAGATGATATCCTCATTGTAGGGGACACTTTGGCTGCTGCAAAATTGTCAGTATCTAGAGTCAAATATATTTTGAGAAATTAGGTTTCAATATTCACCTACAAAAATCTAAATTGTTACCAAGCAAAAAGATTGATTACCTAGGGTTCACAATTAACTCCGAACATATGGTAATCACTTTGCCAAAAGATAAAAAGCTGCAGTTAATTGAAGGTTGCATAAAACCCATTAACGAGGACACACCTTCAATTAGAGAAGTGGCAAGTTTGCTAGGCAAATTAATTGCAGGGTTTCCAGCGGTCACGTTTGGACCATTGCATTATCAATGTTTACAGAGAGCTAAGGTACAAGCGTTAAAAATGAATAGAGGGCATTTTGATAGGCCCATGAAATTAACAATTCAATCCATTACAGAAATAGAATGGTGGATTAACAATGTTTCTAATGCTTCCAGAAAAGTTCTGGTAGAAACACCTTCCGTCACTCTACAGACTGATGTAAGTGCGCTGGGTTGCGGTGCTACTAACATGATTTCCAGCTGTGGAGGTAGGTGGAATGTGAATGAAGTACCTTTGCTGGAAAATCTGGGAATCAATTATCTAGAGCTATTAGGCGCATTTTACGGCCTTAGAGCTTATTGCACTGATATGGGAAATGTGCATGTTCAGGTACAGGTTGACAATACTACAGCTGTAGCATACATAAATCACATGGGTGGTATAAAATCAGAATCATGTGATAAATTGGCAAATGAAATTTGGACCTGGGGTATTGCCAGAAAAATTTGGCTGTCAGCAATATATTTACCAGGTAAAAATTAATACAATTGCAGACAAAAGATCACGTAAATTTAATGATAATACAGAATGCATGTTAAATCGGAAAATATTCACACAAATTATCACACAATTTGGAATGCCAGAAAGTGATCTGGTTGCATCAAGATTGAACCACCAGTTGACTAAGTATGTGTCATGGGAACCTGATCCTGGAGCAGTAGTGGTGGATGCTTTCTCGCTACATTGGGGTGGTATGTTTCTGTATGCTTTTCCACCATTTTGTTTAATCCACAAATGCATACAGAAAATTAAACAAGATTCAAGCCTCAGGGATTTTGGTAGTACCAGATTGGCCTACACAGGTATGGTACCCACTGGTGTTAAAAATGATCAAAAACCCCCTTATGGTTATTCCAAAGCAGATTGAACTGCTTGTACACCCTGTGACTAATGAATCACATCCTTTACATAATCGTATTGGTTTGTTGATTTGCAGATTCTAAGAAGGCATATCTTGGAAAAGGATTATCAGACCGTACGGTGGATGTTATGACAGCAGCCTGGAGGAATAGTACCCAGAAGCAGTACATTTCCTATATAAAGAAATGGGAGGTGTTTTGTTCAGGAAAGAATATTGCATATAACACAGTAGAAATTTCAGATGTAATAGAGTTTCTTTCAACTCTACACTATGAATTGAAATTAAGTTATAGTGCAATTAATACTGCACGAAGTGCACTCTCTGCATATTTAAGCAGTGAATCAGAACAAACTCCAATTGGAAAACATCCTTGGGTCTGTAGGTTTATGAAAGGAATTTCAACTCTAATCCTCCCAGACCCAGGTATACAGAAATTTGGAATGTAAAAGATGTACTGATGTTCCTAAGGAGTTGGAATCCAGTTGAAACCCTGTCATTATCCAAAATTACCATGAAATTGGTTATGCTCATGGCATTAGTTTCAGCGCAGAGAGTTCAAACATTACAGAAACTCAGAATTGATAGAATGAAAGTAGGGCAAAATGCCGTGACATTCTATGTCTATGATTTACTGAAGCAAAGTAGACCTGGGTCCACAGGATGCAAGTTGGAATTTTTAGCATTACCAACAGATTCACGACTGTGTGTAGTAACATATGTGAAATGTTACATAGAAACAACAAAAGTTTTAAGAGGCGCCGAATTGGCATTTTTTATTAGTCATAAAAAGCCTCATAAGAAAGTATCAACACAAACAATTTCACGATGGTTGAAACAGGTGTTGAGATATTCAGGTATTGATACTGATAAATTTAAATCTCATTCCACCAGGGCGGCATCAACATCAGCGGCCCGGGATTCAGCGTGCCAATAGACCTTATTCTCGCGGCCGCAGGATGGGCAAGTGAACAGATGTTTCACAAGTATTACCACAAGGAGATTAAATATCTCAGAGGGTTTGGTGATGCCGTGTTGGATACAGTATTAAATCCCCCATTATAAATGGGCCTAATTTTAGTTATTTTTATTAAAATAAATAAAACCATTAACTGATTACATTCAAATGTTGTGGTTATGCATTGTTGATTGTGCTTACTCAAATAGAGTCAATCGATGCAGTGAACACCTGGATTTGAATCCACGGTGTGAAATCACAGAGCTTTGAAATCTTCACGTAGTCACTCACGTGACTCCGAAGTAAAATAGTAAGATTAAACGAGAACTTACCAAGTTTGAAGTTTGATCTTTATTTTATGAGGAGTAACGTTGAGGGATTACGTGCCCTCTGCTCCCACCCTCATAAAAAGATCAAGCTGGTAGTTCTAAGTCTTTATGCATCTTACTATTATACTTCAGTAATTATCGTCTGTGATTGTCACTCCGCTGCTTTGAAAGATTGACGCGTGTGCGGCTGGACGGGGTCTTCTTCACGTAATCCCTCAACGTTACTCCTCATAAAATAAAGATCAAACTTCAAATTTGGTAAGTTCTCGTTTAATCTTACTATTCTACCCCTATTCTTTATGACCAAAGAACTACAGATGTCGTTTTATGCCAAAGATTGTCAGTGGGTCAGGCAGCATCTCTGGAAGAAAAGGATAGGTGATATTTTGCTTCTTCAGACTGGAGAAGGGTCTCGACCCTAAACGTCATCGACCCGTTTCTTCCAGAGATGCTGCCTGACTCACTCAGTTACTCCAGCACGTGTCATGAGCTTTAATTGAAGTTGACCATGGAACCTTATCAAATGGCTTCTAGATGTCCATAAATTATAAATGATCAAAGAGATCCAGACTCAAGGAACCGCACATAATTTTCTGTTTGAGGAAGAATCAGAAAGCCCTGAGACTATCCTGGTGGTCAGTGAGAGGTGTAAAGATGTCCATGGTAAAGAAGTGGCAATAGAGGAGGTATTGGAATTGAGAGTTTATTGCTGGTGAATCTGTGGAGTTCATTGGCACAAACAATGGTGGAGGCCAAGTCATTGGGTATTTTTAATGCGGAGGTTGATCGGTTCTTGATTAGTAAGGGAGTCAAAGGTTACGGGGAGAAGGCAGTAGAATGGGGTTGAGGGGGAAAAAATACATCAGCCATGATCGAATGGTGGAGCAGACTCGATGGGCCGAATGGCCTAATTCTGCTCCTGTGCCTTATGCTTTTGTGGTCACACCTGTGCAGTGGTTGGCAATTGACCTATCAGCCTGTTTCCTTTGCCACGTGGGAGGAAACCAGAGCACCCGAAGGAAACCGACAGGGAGGACATGCAAACTCCTCACAGACAGCACCCGATGTCAGGATTGAACCTGTGCTTCTTGAACTGCGAGGCAGTGGCTCTACCAGCTGCAACATCGTGCTATCCCATTGTGTGTGTGTGTGCGTGTGTCGCTCTTGACTGACGGTCACAAGATTGTGTCTTTGGGGGCTCGTGACATTCTAAGATGGACATGAAAGGATCAGGAACTGTGTTAAATTCACCAGATTCAGGGACAGTTTCTTCCCAGCTGTTATCGGGCAACTGAATCATCCCACCACAACCAGAGAGCAGTGCTGAGCTACCATCTACGACTTTGGTGAACCTTGGACTATCTTTGATCGGACTTTACTGGCTTTACCTTGCACTAAACGTTATTCCCTTATCACGTATCTATACACTGTAAATGGCTCGATTGTAATCGTGTATTGTCCTTCTGCTGACTGTTTAGCATGCAACAAAAGCTTTTCACTGTACCTCGGTACACATAGATACTAGGTGCAGGAGGAGGCCATTCGGCCCTTCGAGCCAGCACCGCCATTCATTGTGATCATGGCTGATCATCCCCAATCAAAAACCCGTGCCTGCCTTCTCAACCATATCCCTTGACTCCACTAGCCCCTAGAGCTCTATCTAAGTCTCTCTTAAATCCATCCAGTGACTTGGCCTCCACTGCCCTCTGTGGCAGGGAATTCCATAAATTCACAACACTCTGGGTGAAAAAGTTTTTTCTCACCTCAGTCTTAAATGACCTCCCCTTTATTCTAAGACTGTGGCCCCTGGTTCTGGACTCGCCCAACATTGGGAACATTTTTCCTGCATCTAGCTTGTCCAGTCCTTTTATAATGTTATGTTTCTATAAGACCCCCCCCCCCTCATCCTTCTAAACTCCAGTGAATACAAGCCTAGTTTTTTCAATCTTTCCTCATATGACAGCCCCGCCATCCCAGGGATCAATCTCGTGAACCTTGCTTCTTTATTTCTTTCTCTTCTTCTTCACGTGACAATAAACTAAACTGAGACTGAAACTGATTGTGGTCCGAATTTATAAGAATGGAAGAACGCGTGAGGTGTCTCAGATGTGCAGTAGGTCTGAAGGGACTGGACCAGGGGGGGGAGACAAGATGATATTAAGGTATTTGGAGACGAGAATTCTCAGTTCAAGTTTACAACCGAGGACATCCGCTCTCTTGTTCTTTTTTTAATGATTTTTGTGAAATTTTAAACTTGAAATGTGGGCAATACTTAAGGTAGACACAAAAAGCTGGAGTATCTCAGCGGGACAGGCAGCATCTCTGGGGAGAAGGAATGGGTGACGTTTTGGGTC
Source organism: Malacoraja senta (assembly GCA_038087875.1). Classification (NCBI taxonomy): domain Eukaryota; kingdom Metazoa; phylum Chordata; class Chondrichthyes; order Rajiformes; family Rajidae; genus Malacoraja; species Malacoraja senta. The sequence continues at coordinate 5,411,980 of CM075979.1, forward strand.
GAGACCCTCCTTCGGACTTGGCGGGTCGGGCAGCATTTTGTGTTGCCGATGTTTCTTGAAAGTTGTTTTTTAGCTTGGAATTTCTATTTACTGATCAGATATCTTCTATCCCCCAGAGATCGCTGTCATTGATTATACTATAGCTTGTGTGGGAGCCTGCTTTCCTTTGGCTGCTCGGGTCCCTGGATGGCCCACTGTGTTGTTTGCTGTGGTGCTACTTTTCTCAATATGCGCAAAAAAGCGTTTTTTATATTGAACAAGAATAAAGACTTTGTTTCACATTCAAGACATTTGTTTCACATAAGACTTTGTCTTATTTTCTGATCTACTGAGAGGTGACAATTTTAAACATTTAAAAAGCACAGCATATGAGGCAGCTGAGTCCTTAAATCTCACAAATGATTGTGAGAATCAAGATGTGAATATATTTTGCCTTCCTCTATTTTGTGTTTTATGATGAAAGGAATATTACATTCAAGTCATGAGACTTTGTAGTGATATTAAAATGAAGACTTCCAGACATCAATTTGATCTTGATAGCAAAGAACTCTCTTTTATTGTGCAATGAAGTAAACAAACAGTGAGAATCAAACGGATCAGCAAAAAGCTTTTCAACACAACACAACACAACACAAATGTATATATAAACTTCAAGCAATTTTTTCTTTTCAACCCACTCTGTCACCTTATCAATAACTTGCTTAACTTTGTTAAGCAGAATTTGTCTTTAAAAAGTCTAAGTAACTGATATTTCTGTCCCTGATTATTGTTTCTAAAAAGAGTTCCCACGGTAGACTCACGAGTCACAAAGGTAAACGCACGGGCCACTACGTTCTTACAACGAGTTGAAATGTTTCCATTTTTAACCACAAGAGTACATTTTACTCGTGGAAAAGTTCAAACATGTTTGAACTTTTTCAAGAGTTAACAAGTTTCACGGGTACCTCCCGTTAGCGCCAAGAGTCGCTAAGTTGCGTCCACGAGTTCCGACGTTCCCGCTACGTTAATTGTACGTGATTACCACGATTTAAATTTGTTTTAAACTCGCGGTACCTCGTGGGTCAGCTCGCACAGTGAGACAGGGGTTTAAGGCTTTCATTGTCCGACGCGGCTTAAAATCGGCCGCGGGATCTCACGTCGCCCGGCGGGTGCTTCAATTATTATTATTATTTTTTTTTTTAACAAATACTTTATTCAAAAAACGAAATCAACATGCAAAGTAGTATATCGTTCATATCAAAACCTGCCTGTATCGGCAGTTTACAAACAAAGACTAAAAATTCAAATTAAAATCCCGCCATCCTTATCTATAATACCATCGCCCTGCCATTTTATTTGTGTGCTGCAATGGTAACTCAAATTTCACTGCACCAATTGTTGTATGTGACAATAATTGTCCTTTGTGCACGGCATACACAAGTAGAAGACCATCTATCAATAACTGCATTTTTTTTACTTGGAGGAATGACCTTGCTTTAATTGGGAAGCATTGCTCTCATGTGTAGACTCGGTTTCTCTGAACAAATTAACTTTGTGAACTGTTTGGCAGTGACTCATGCACCCCACCCATTCCTCATCTCAACTGCTGACGTGACCTTGTCAATGAATATTGTTTTTCCTCGGCTCTGAAGAACAAAAAATAAAAATATGGAGATCTGCAAGGCCATGAAGAGTATAATTTTTAGGTGACCTCTAACTAATCTCTACCCCTCCTCCCCATCACCACACTTCCCCTCTCCTCCCCCCCTTCCCCTCCACCCGTGCCCTACCTGGACTACACTGGCTTCACAATTCACAAGATCGTGTGATAGGAGTAGAATTAGGCCCTTCGGCCCATCAAATCTACTCCGCCATTCAATCATGACTGATCTATTTTTCCCTCTCAACCTCATTCTTCTGCCTTCTCCCCACAACCTCTGACACACGCTCAATCCTGACACACCTATTCAATCATGTCTCACACCACTGCTTGTACCTCTGCCCTTTCTTCCAATTATCTGCGCCTATCAAACACACCCCTCGCCTGCACCACCTGTCTGAAGAAGGGTCCTGACCCAAAATATCACCTATCCGTTTTCTGTGGAGATGCCGTCTGACCAGCTGAGTTACTCCAACATCTTGTCCCTATATTTGGTGTTACCTTTGTCCTGACTCTCCCCTCTCCCAGCTTTCCTATCCCATAGGGATATTGATGATTGACTGCTACAATTTTACCTGTTAGCATTCTCAATAGTTGCATACCTTTCATTCATTTGTTCTATCTCTCTCTATATCACCGTCCATATCTCTCGTTTCCCTCTCAACCGACTCTCAGTCTGAAGAAGGGTCTCGACCCGAAACGTCGCCTATTCCTTCTCTCCAGAGATGCTGCCTTACTCCAGCACTCTGCGTCTATCTTCAGTTTACACCAACATCTGCAGTTCCTTATGGGATTAGTATACATTGGGTATGCATTTGTGTACATTGGGAATGCAAGCAAAGAATTTCGCTATGCTGAGTCACATGTGACAATAAAGTCTTCCATTCCTTCATTCATAACGTTAGTACCTCCACCAATGTAAAGCACTTTGGCCAACGAGAGTTGCTTTTTAAATGTGCTATAGAAATAAAAGTATGTTGACTTGATTCCTATACAGGTAATATGTACATGTTACCTGTATAGGTCTTAGGTCTCTTAAAGATAGCGGAGTCAGGGGATATGGGGAGAAGGCAGGAACGGGGTACTGATTGGGGATGATCAGCCATGATCACATTGAATGGCGGTGCTGGCTCGAAGGGCCGAATGGCCTACTCCTGCACCTATTGTCTATTGTCATGTTCCTTTGGTGCTTATAAAATGCAATAATCAAGGTTTCAAGGTCAGTTTATTGTCACATGTACCCCAATGAAGCAGGTACAGTGAAATTCGAATTACCTATAATAAGTGAGCATAGGAGGGATTGGACAGCAGGAGGCATTATTTATGTGTTTTAAATGAGGACACCAACTATTCAAGCCTGGTGCATGACTGAAGGGGAGCGCCACGTTAAATTGCCATTGAACCGAGAAGGCGAGTTACCTGCAGCAAGGTGACTTCTCGCCCCTTGGCGGCTGGGAGTTGTAGTCCAGCGTCCGGTGGCCTCCCGGGGATCGCAACGCCGGAACCCGGCAACGTGGACTACACTTCCCAGAGCGCACAGGGGCCAGCCGGGCATGCGCACTGCCAAGCTGGACTCGCCCGGGACTTAAATGCCAAGTTTGCGGGGAGGAAGGAAAAAGTTTGTCTGAAACTTCTGCTGGGATTTAAAACCACGGGAGGTGGCAGCCTGGCAGCGTGGAGCGGGGCAGGGGGGAGAGAAGAGAAGAGAAGAGAAGGAGAGGAGAGGAGAGGAGAGGAGAGCTCGCTGCAAAAACACTGGCAACCTGTTGCAACCAGCGCAGGAATTAAGTTTAAACTTGGAAAACAAGAAGTTGTAAAGGAGGTTGTTGGTGGGGATTGTTGCAGCGGTGCGGCTATTCACTGACCACCACCCGGGCCGGAGGCAACTCTCCCCCCCCCCCCCCTCGACCCCAGCTCTTTCTCTACTCTCCCCGTCTCTCTCTCGCCCCTTCTCCCTCTCTCTCTCTCTTCTCCCCCTTCTCTCTCTCTATCTCTCTTCTCCCCCTTCTCTCTTTCTCTCTTCTCCCCCTTCTCTCTTTCTCTCTTCTCCCCCTTCTCTCTTTCTCTCTTCTCCCCCTTCTCTCTTTCTCTCTCTCGCCCTTCTCCCTCTCTTCTTCTCCCCCTTCTCTCTCTCTATCTCTCTTCTCCCCCTTCTCTCTTTCTCTCTTTCTCCCCCTTCTCTCTTCTCTCTCTTCTCCCCTTCTCTCTTTCTCTCTTCTCCCCTTCTCTCTCTCTCTCTTCTCTCCTTCTCTCTCTCTCTCTCTCTCCCTCCTTCTCTCTCTCTTCTCCCCTTCTCTCTCTCTTCTCCCCTTCTCTCTCTCTTCTCCCCTTCTCTCTCTCTTCTCCCTTCTCTCTCTCTCTTCTCCCCTTCTCTCTCTCTCTCTCTTCTCCCCCTTCTCTCTCTCTCTCTCTTCTCCCCTCTCTCTCTCTCTCTCTCTCTCTCTCCCCTTCTTCTCTCTCTCTTCTCCCTTCTCTCTCTCCCCCTTCTCTCTCTCTCCTCTCTCTCTCTCTCTCTCTCTCTCTCCCTCCTTCTCTCTCTCTTCTCCCCTTCTCTCTCTCTTCTCCCCTTCCCTCTCTCTCCTCCCCCTTCCCTCTCTCTCCTCCCCCTTCTCTCTCTCTCTCTCTTCTCCCCCTTCTCTCTCTCTCTCTTCTCCCCCTTCTCTCTCTCTCTCTCTCTTCTCCCCCTTCTCTCTCTCTCTCTCTCTTCCCCTTCTCTCTCTCTCTCTCTCTCTCTTCTCCCCTTCTCTCTCTCTCTCTCTTCTCCCCCTTCTCTCTCTCACTCTCTCTCTCTCTCTCTCTTCGCTCCCCTTCTCTCTCTCTCTCCCTCTCTCTCCCCTCCCCCCCCCCCGTGTCCCCCAGATGGAGACGGAGCCGCTGTTACAGGGCGCAGGAGGATCGTGGGGCGCTTACGGGGCGGACGAGGAGAGTCGCCGCTCCGACTCGTCGGGACCGCGCAGCAGCGGCAGGAGCCAGAGCACCGGCAGCACCGGCGGGCAGCTGGGTACGAGCACGGGGGGCAGGGGCGCGTCTGGGGCGGGGTGGCTGGGTGGGGGGAACCCCGCGGACGGCGTGGTCCAAATGTGGGCAACCCCCAAGTTAGGAAACAATTTTCCTCCCCTTCTCTCCCCAACCCCCCCTTCTCTCCCCAGCCCCCCCTTCTCTCCCCAACCCCCCCTTCTCTCCCCAACCCCCCCCCCTTCTCTCCCCAACCCCCCCCCCTTCTCTCCCCAACCCCCCCTTCTCTCCCCAACCCCCCCTTCTCTCCCCAACCCCCCCTTCTCTCCCCAACCCCCCCTTCTCTCCCCAACCCCCCCTTCTCTCCCCAACCCCCCTTCTCTCCCCAACCCCCCCTTCTCTCCCAACCCCCCCTTCTCTCCCCAACCCCCCCTTCTCTCCCCAACCCCCCCTTCTCTCCCCAACCCCCCCTTCTCTCCCCAACCCCCCCTTCTCTCCCCAACCCCCCCTTCTCTCCCCAACCCCCCCTTCTCTCCCCAAGCCCCCCTTCTCTCCCCAAGCCCCCCCTTCTCTCCCCAAGCCCCCCTTCTCTCCCCAAGCCCCCCCTTCTCTCCCCCACCCCCCTTTCTCTCCCCCACCCCCCTTTCTCCCCCCCACCCCCTTTCTCTCCCCCACCCCCCCTTTCTCTCCCCCACCCCCCCCTTTCTCTCCCCCACCCCCCCTCTCCCTCCTCTTTCTCCCCCACCCCCCCTCCTCTTCCCGCCCCACCCCCCCTTCTCTCGCCCCTTTCCTC